>JAWQFJ010001100.1:95000-107500 GCA_034096865.1 Theodoxus fluviatilis | reverse complement strand
TTAGAGGAAGGAGTGGTGATTCGGAGATCGGGGAGGATAGGAAGGGTCGTACCTAGCGACCGGATTCGGAAAAGGAGGGATCAGTGCCAGAGGAGCGGAATGGGGACGCGGGCGTGTAGGTGCGGGGAGGGCAGTCGAGAGAGGATATGATTGAGCGAGGAAGGAGTGTGGGACGGAGAGGAGAGAGACGACTTGAGGGGGAGAGAGAAGAGTCATGGTGATAGAGAGGTGGGAGGAGTGCGGCGGGATCGATGCCACCCGGGAGGGGCACGAATGGGGGAGAGCGACAAGAGAGGAGAGACAGGAGGAAGGCGCGATGGTTGGCGGTGTTTAGACGTGAGAGCTGGTGGGCGAATGCAGGGAGGAGAGAGAAGGATGAAGAGGATATTGCGACCGGAGAATGCAGGACGAGAGGGGGGAGGGCATTTAGAGAGAGCGAGAGCCGAGAGTGGGAGGAAAGGATGGAGGGAGACGGAGAGAGAGATGAGGGCACAGCCGAGGGGGGGAGACAGCTAAAGGTGAGGGTGGACGGAGAGAGAAAAGGGGGACGGGTGGATCGAAAAGGAATTGATGGGAGCGGAGTTACGAAACGAGACACAGAAGCGACGGTGTGAGTGAGACGAGCTGGGTGCTAGAGCCGGAGTTGTGGAGGACGGCGATAGGACAAAGAGGCGGATGGAACTGGGAGCTGGAAGGCGGTGACGAGAGAAGGGGACTGGAGCAGGAGTGGAAGCGAAATGGTGAGAGGGGAGAGAAGAGGGACTTGTGCGGTGGTGGGAAAGGGGAGGAAGGAGAGACCGAGAATTTGCAGAGGAGAGGACGGAGAGGGAGGGGAGGAGGCCTCGCGAGAGAGGGTAGCGAGAAGGCTAGAGTATCAGTGGAGACGTATAGTGACAGGGGTGGTGAGGAAGGCGGGGTGGAGAAAAAGCGTGTTGGGACAGAGCGGAGATGAGACGACACGAGACCGTGGGAGGGATACACGATGGAGGAGACCGAGGATTGGAGATGCACGAGAGAGGAGTCGGAGCGAGGTAGGGAACTGGATCGAGAGAGACGAGGGAGACCTTGTGAGAGTGGGGAAGAAGATGTGAGAGTAGAGGGGGACGGGAAGAGGAGGGAGGAGGTGGAAGGAGTAGGTGGAAGGTTCGCGAGGACGAGAGTAGTCTGCCGAGATGCCGGGAAAGAGGGAGAGGAGTAGAGAGGGGGAGATGGCAGGAGGAGAGGGAGTGGATAGGAAGGAGGATGTGGACGGGACGAGAAGATAAACGTTGGAGACCGTGGGAGGGGAGACGGATGATGTGAGGAGAACTCAGATTTTTTTTTGGAGAGTGAACTGGTCGAGGGTGGAGGAGGGACGAGGGGGTATACCAGTGGACCTGGGCGAAATGAGAGAGAGAAGTTGAGGTGCGCGGAACCTGAGAGTGAGGAGAGGCTGGAAGGGGCGAACACGACGAACAGAGATGAGTTGGAACGTAGGGAGGTCGCCGGATGAGCGAACCGGAGGCGGCGAGATCCGGAGGAGGAGGAGCCGAGTAGTGTGGGCCGGGCGGAGCGAAGGTCGAGTTAGCGTGGAGCGGCGACGGCAATTGCAGAGAAGGAGGATGGCAGAGAGGAGGTCCGGATGATGGGGAGAGACCGAGACTATCAGGAGGAGGTGGAGGGGCAACAGACGGAGGAGAGGAGAGGAGTGAAGAAGGAGGGCGGAAGGAGGAAGAGGGCTGGTAGGAGTAGAGGAGACTGGACGGGGACGCAAGACACGAGCCGTGAGAGGGGAGGGACGACGAAGGAAGCCATAGGATTAGTCAGGAACGTGGGTGAGGGAGGGAGAGAAAAAAGAAGGGGGACGGGGGGGAGAGGGGAGGGATCGAGGCGTAGGAGAGAGAACGGAGTGATGAGACGAGGACGGGAAAAGGGAGGAGATGGAAAGAGGGAGGAAGGGGAGAGAGACGAGGGGAGAGCGAGAGAGTGGGGAGGAGAGAGGGAGAGGGGGGCATGAGAAGATGTGAAAGAGGAGACAGAAGAGAGAGGAGAAGGAGGTTAAGACAGGAGAGTAGAAGAGAAGGCAGAGAGAGCATGGTGATATGGGAGTGGGGACATTCGAAGCCGACCAGGCGAGAGAAGAGGGGGGGAGGAGACGGGACTGAGGACCTGATGTGTGGGGGTGGAGGAGATCAAGGATGCGTGAAGGAGGAGCAAGGGATGTAGACTGATGAGTGTGTGGCAGACTCGAAGCTTTTGGGAGAGAATGGGGAGGAGAGAAGAGAAGGGGGGGAATGTCGGGAAGGCAGCGCTAGAGCGAGAGGAGGGTGATGGGCGGCCGAGTTTACTGGGAGGTGTGAGGCTGGGAGGAGTCCGACAGAGAGTGAGAGACGGAAGGATCGACGACCTACGATCGGAGAGGGGAAGGGATGGGAGGAGACACCGACCTAGGCGAGCTTAGGGTTGGAGGGATCCAGATGAAGAGGGAATGGAGGGATCGAGAAGCGAACCAGAGCTTGCGACGAGGAGGATGGATGAGGAGATAGATGGAGTCCTGGAGAGGAGTGCCGGAGAGTGACCGTGAGGAGAGGGAGGAGGGAGATAGAGGGAGAATGAGAGATGAAAGTATGGGAGAGCATCTGAGTAAGGACGAGAGCGCCACGGGAGATTAATAAGACTAGAGAGAAGTAGGATGCCAAACGACGAGAGAGTGAAGAATGAATCGGGGGGGGGCGAGCAGGGAAGGGGAAGGTAGAGAGTAGGGAAGACCAAGACAGGATGAGAGATAGAGGGAGAGGATGCTTGGATGAGGATGAGACTAGAGAGGAGGAGAGAGGGAAGAGGGTGACGAGACGAGTGGGATGGACTGGGGGGACTAGGATGAGACGCTAGAGGAGGGATGTTCGAGCGAGAGATTGAGTGGAACGCACTCTGAAAGCGAAGGAAGTGAGACCGGAGGAGGAGGATTGGACAGACGAGAGAGAACGAATGAGTGAGTTGGGGAGCGAGATGTCGTAGATTTGGGGGGATGGAGAGGATGAGGGAGAGGTGATGTAGGAAGTGAACGACGGGCCTTGGTTAGATTGATGTAGGTGGGGATGACGTGAAGGAGGAAGAGAATGGCAACTGGAGTGGGAATGAGGGGCGAGCGCCGGAGAAGAGATGAATTCTGCACGACGAGAAACGGAGGGAGCCTTGAAGGGCGGGAGAGCGTTGCAGAAGAGGGAGAGGGGAGGAGAGATTGTGGATGAGAGAGAGATCGTGGGGGAGTCCGGCGCAGCTCGTAGAGCGGCCGTGAGTAGTGAGGCGTAGGAGTCCGGATGGTACCCAAGACTGGACGAGGATAGTGGAGCGGGGGAGGAGCGGGAGCCGGATTGGTGTTGGAGACAGAAGAGGGGGACAGGAATTAACCGGACGCAACTATATAGAGGAGATAGAGAGCGGATCTGAGAGGAGAGATAAGGACGACAAGAAGAGAGCGGGGAGAGAAGCAGATGAATTAGAGGAGAGGGAGGGAGGAGATGTGAGGAGGAGGAGAGGTTTCGGGAAAGGGCAGGAGAGGACTAGAGGAGCTCCGAGTACCGCTAGATGAGTTGGAAGAAGGGAGATGGAGGAGCAGCATCAAGGAGTGACGACGCAAAGGACAGAGGATGAGGATCAGAAGGAAGAGAGATGAGACTAGGAGAGGGAGATCGTCTGAGCAGGAGGGAGAGGCGATGAGGAGAAAGCGCAATACGAAGAGAGATGGCGGATTTCTGAGGGGTGGAGGTGGAGAGAAGTGGGGAGGAAGAGAATTTGGGATGGTGGACGTAGGGGGATAAGAAGGAAGAGGGCGTGGATCAGGGAGGGGGGAATTCCGGAGTAATGCCGGGGGAAATCGCGCCGAGAAAGAAGAAGAGTGATATAGGAGGAGTGATGAGCCGGTACTTGGTGAAGTCGTGCGGGATGCGACAGAGACAGGAGGAGGAGAGTGATAGAAGGGGGATGTGGGGGGGGGGGGGGGATTATCGATGGCTTACAGAGTGAAGATGCATACGAGAGTGGGAAGAGATGACGAGTAGGCAGGAGAGATAGATGGAGATAGAAGTAGACTCGATATGGGAGGCATGTGAGGGAATGGGCAGATGGGAGAGGACAAAGAGAGAGAGAGAAGTGAGACAATGAGACGAACAGGAGAGAGGGCTGAGGGAGGGAGGGAGGCTAGGGACCAGGAAGAGCGAGATACGAGATGGGAGGAGAACCAAAGAAAGAGAGAGGATGATGATAGACGAGGGAAGAGAAGCAGATGGAACGCGAGCTTTAGTGAGGGGCATGTATATTGGCAGGGAGGGGGGGTGAGGGATGTGGCAAGGATTTGTGACACACGAGGAGAGATGGGTCAAGAATAAGGGCGGACGATGATAGCTGAAACGAGGAGGGCTGATCCGAGTAGAGCGGGGCCGGACGACTGTAGGAGAGGAGCCGAGGAGGGAGTGCCGGGAGAGGGAGGATGCGAGGAAGGAGTGAGATTAGCGTGGTTGATGGATGAGTCACAGAGATTAGGAGGACTGCGAGCGGGAAGCAACGGCGCAGTGGATGGTGTGCTTGAATGGGATGAAACGGAGCATCGTTGATTGAGTAGAGGAGGGAGGGTGATGAGATGAGGAGCGGGGAGTGGGAGTGTTGAGGTGACTTGGAGGATGGGAGAAAGCAGAGGACTCCGTGACGGGGTTAGGAGATGGAAGAGGCACCGGAGTGAGGAGGCATGAGACGATGGGCTGAGGGTATGATAGAAGGATTAGAGGCCGAACCGCAGCGGAGACGTTGGACAGGGGGAAGTATGAGCGAAGTGCGGGGGGTTGAGAGGGAGGAGAGACATGCAGGGAGAGAGCGCAGGCGGATGAAATAGGAGGACCGAGCGACGGAAAACCAGGAGCCGTAAGACCAAGGAGAGAGGAAGAGGTGTATGAGAAGGAGATAGGATCGTAGAGTAAGGGGCTGGAGCGATCGACGGATAGGACGGGGCGGGGAGAGACAAAGAGACGAGGAGAGATGGTCGAGAGATAATGTGAGAACGAGACGGAGAACGAGAAGGAGAGACACGATGAATTTGCGGTATGGGACGAGGCGGAAGCATTTAGAACGAAGGAGGGAGGGGACCTGGGAGAAGCCGAATGACGACCGGCGACGAAGTTGGGAGAGGACTGGATGGAAGTCGAGGCCAGGGAAGAGACCGGAGGTGCCGAGCTGATGGGGCACGAGTCGGCCGAGCTCGCAGGGGACAGTGTGGAAGAGAGCAAGACACAGATGTAAGGATCTGATGTTTTTTGGATAGAGGCGGCGGAAACATGGGACACCGGAAGACGGAGAGAGGGGTGGAGGAGAGGGCAGAAGGGGAGAGAGCCATGTGGAGACGGGACCGAAGGTGAGATGTCCTAAGGGAGAGAGTGAGGCAAAACTGAAGGTGAGTGAGAGAGGATTGGAGAGAGAGCGAGAGAAGACACGGTTTGAGGACAAGGGGATGAAGAGGGAAGAGGAGAGGAGAGACAGGAGAGAGGAGTACGCCGAGGGATAGAGTGTGCGGACAGTTTGAGAGCAGAGTGTGAACCTTGTCGCCTTGGAGTGAGGATGATGGAAGACGTCTTGAGTGGGATGCTAGTATAAGGGGAAATAGGCGGGAGAAGTGGAGTTGAGAGTCTTGGGAGAGGATGACGTGAAAGAAAGGGTGAGGGGAGGAGAGGAGAGAAAAATTGAGCGGGGACGGGAGCAGATCGTGAGACGTGAAGGCAGCGAGATGATACGCGAGAAGGAAAGAAGGACGAGGTGAGGTAGAGAAAGAGCCTGAGGGGGGCGAGGCTCCCGCTTGAGAGCTGGATCCGTAACGTCGTGAGGGAACGGTGAGATGGAGAAGAAACTGAGAGGACGAGCTGATGGGAATATAGCACGACTAGGAGAGGAGGTGACCACGAGCTGAGAGAGAGTATCTGGCATGCGAGTGAGAGACGCGAAGCACCAAGAACGAATGATCAAGGTGGGAGGATGGAGCACGACAGGATGCAAACGCAGGGTTGATTGGGAGGTGAGTGACCGGTGGAATTCCGTGCAGAGAAAGGCGTGTGGTGCGTCGCCGAGGACGGGGGAGAGAGTGAGGGATAAGGGGGTGAGACGTATGGAGAGCAGATGAGAGATGGGCGAATAAGAATGAAGATGTGGAGGACTGTGAAGAGAGGAACGAACATTAGCATGAGAGATTTGAAGAGCTGAGACGATTGAGGAGAGAGACGGAAGGGTGACCATAGGGGACTTTGAACCCGAGACTGGTTGTGACGAGAGCGACTGGGGCGAGAGGATAGCAGAGGAGGGGAGGGAGCGGAGTTAAGGAACTGGAGGAGAGCGCCGAGGAGCCGATGGGGGAGGAGGGAGAAGTACGCAGAGGCCCTAAGGACGACCAGAAAGGATGACGGACGATAAGTGCCTATGTGGGGCGCGTGCTGATGAGGGGCGAAGGTATGAGGAGTGAACGTCGTCCGCGCGGATTGAGGACGACTGAGGATGGAGATGTTGATAGGGGGATCGGTGCGAGGAGGACGAAGACTTAGTGGAAGAGAGGACGCGAGCTTCATAGTTGCCCCGAGGAGACACGGGTAGAGCCCGTCCGAAAGAAAGGTGACGGAGGGAGAGAGATTTCGGATGAGAAGAAGGAGAGGCGAGCCGACTGGAGATGTGATTGTGGAGGAGAAGTGTGGGGACCGGTGAGACAAGGCGGGTCGAGCTGGGAGTAGGAAGCCACAGGAACCTGGGACTAGACTCCATCGGTGTGCCGGCGTGCAGATTTTGGGAGGGTTCAGGAGGAGTGATTGACTCGCCGACGGAAAGAGTTCCGTGAAGAGGGAGGTCTGGGCATATTCAGGGAGTGGAGGAGAGAAGCCAGACTGGATCGGGAGGGGGTTGGCGAGAAGAAGGACCGTACTCGAGTGACGTGAGACGAGAAGGGAGAGGCGATGGAGGTGAGGGAGGAGTGAATGTGTGGGGGCGAGGGAAGGACGAGGACTATTCGAGAGAAGTGACGGAGCTGGAGCCATAGAGCTGAGCTGTTGTGAGGAGCCCTTACTGTGTAGAGGAGAGAGGGAAGGGGAATAGATGGACTGCAAGTAAAGGCGAGTGGGAGCGTGAGGAGACGGGGAGAGATGGAGGTGGGAGACGCAACAGAGATAAAGAATCTAGGAAGGAATGGATAGCGCGGAGATGGGTAATCGGAGAGGAGCAGAGGAGAAGAGAGAGAGAGGACGGGGGGAAGACGATGAAGAGAAAGTCGGAGAGAGGTAGGCGAGGAAGGAGGTAACGGAGAGCGGAAGATAGGAGCGAGTAAGAATGATGGTGCGGAGAAAGAGGGGAACAGAGAGAGCATCGAGGTCCGAAGAGGATGGAGAGGTAACGCCCCTCGAGTGGGAGAGTGATGAGAGGGGACTGAGGTGTAGACGGTGGTTTGGAGAGAGGGTGGCACCGTTGAGATCAGATGGGAGGGAGATTGGCAAGGAACACCGAGAGAAGAGAGAGAATAGAGGTGATGAGATTGGAACGAGGAAGAGAGAGTTGATAGAGCGATTCGCAGAGTAAGAGTAGGGAGGAGCAGGAAAGAGTAGAAGAGAGAAGGGTAGGAGAGATAGGAAAGATAAGAGCAAGACCAGGATGGGTACTGGATTCTTGTTGCGATGGGACTTGAGCATAGGAGACGCGAGAGTTTAGAGCGAAGATGGAATCACTGGTGAGGGGATTTCGTAAACGGGATACGGAGGGACGTGAGAGACGAGGATGGTGCAGGGATGACGGGACGAAGTGAGAAGGTAGTTGAGGGCGATGGAGACATCAGAGAGGAAGAGAGGGAAGAGGATAGGAGGGGATGGGAGGGAGGGACTGTGAAGAGATGAGTGCGAGGGGACTAGATTGTGAGGGATGAGCGGAGGAGAGAAGAGTGGAGAATGTTGTGAGAAGGAGAGGGCCGTGCCGATAGCGAAGGATGGACTTGAAAGATCATTGTGGGACCGCGGTGTGAGGAAGGAGACAGAACTACCTAGAGAGAGATGATAGGAAGGGAGTGAACGCGGGAAGAGGGGAAGGGACAGGGCGATTGATGAGGTCGGAGTCGTCTGAGGGAGAGTGAAGAGAAGAGAGATGGTTGAGAGAGAGGAGACCGGTAACAACCACGATTGGAGTTGAGGGGACACGAAGAGGTTGGGGGGTGTTGAGAAGGGCTCAGGACGGGGAAAGAAGCGATGACTGGATTTTGAACGGGAGGTGACATGAAGAAGATTGAGGACACGGAGGAGGAGAGAGTGAGAGATGGAAGGAGTGGGGAGAAGGACATGAGATGGTGCCGAGGAAGTTAGATAGCTGCATGGATGGTGAGTGGGTTTGATACAGGATGGCGGGATGGGTGATGCCGTGAGGCAGGAACTGGGAGACAGCCGAGATTGACGGGAAGAGATGGAGTAGGTGGACGGGACGGCGATGACCGCGCTGAAGAAGGGGGGGGACGAGAGAAGTGTAGGCGGGGCACGAAGGGAGGAGAGGACTGCGATGTTAGGAAGAGAAGTTGGACTTACTGACGAGAGATGACTAGAAGGAAGCGGAGGGACGAGAGAGTGGGGGCGTCGGGAGAGAAGAGGAGCGTAGAAGCGGGGGAAGAGGAGAGGAGAGGGGAGACGGGAGGAGAGCGTGAGAGCAGAGAGGCGCCGTGAGACGGGGAGAGGAGAGTAAGACCACGGAGAGAGCGACTAGCACGTGATGAAGACAGACACGAGTGGGAGACGGCCGGTTTTGAGATGGAGGAAGAGAAGGAGTTGATCCCGTACGCTCGTGGGAGAGAGGACTGAGAGAGTAATGAGTGGGAGGACGCCGAGATGAGAGGGGAGAGGAGAGGAATCAGAGCAGAGTGATCGGGAGCCGGTCGTAAGTGAGAGGGGAGGGGAGAAGGAGAGAAGATGTGAGAGAGAGCAAGTGGTGGTATGCCTCGATGGATGAGAGAGCGGAGGGCTTCTTAGGAGAGAACGAGAACGAGAGGTTGAGCGGAGAGTGAGAAGAATTCCTGCGAATGCGATGAGATGGAGAGGATGAGAAATATCATGCGACTTGAGAAGCAGGCGATAGTGAGCACGGAGGTAGAAGTGAGGGGAAAGAGACTGAGGGAGAGAGATGGGAGGAGGAGACGGTAGGAGACGTAGAGGCTGAGAGAAGGAGAGGTGGAGAGGATGAGGATGAGAGACGGAGATGTGAGACGTCCGAGGAGGGAGTGGGAGGAAGGGAAGAGATGAGGAGAGGATGACGGAGAAGTCTTGGAAAGATACGTAAGGAGGTGAGGAGAAGGGAGAGGAGGCGGAGGAGTGAAGGAGTGATCCTGATGAAGCGAGCGTCGAGGACTGAGACGAAGGATAGATAGGAGATAGTGTTAATGACACCCGACGAGAGGTGTGAACTAGATGTATGAGACCAGAGAGAGATGGCATAGAGGGGACGCGGAGGGAATGGAGGGACTTCTTGACAGAGAGAGAAATGGAGGATGTGACGGGATGAGAAATGAGGGAGAGGAGACCGATGGGACCAGAGGTTTCTTTTTTGGCGGGACGATGGAGTGGAGCTTGAGGAAAGGAGGAGCAGAGAGACTACAATCGTAAAGTGACGAGGAGAGTGAGAGGCGGAGATTTACGATGAGATGAGATGACAAGATAGGGAGACCGAGGAACAGAGCAGACGAGAGGAAAAGAGGGACGGAATGGAGAGTGGGAGAGGGGAAACCTCGACGAGGAGTGAGAATGCGAGGATGACGGAAGGAGGATGGTAGAGGAGGACGGGGTCACCCGGGTGGGAGGAGAGGAGAGGAAGAGGATCCGACCAGGAGAGATGGAGCGGTCGACACGAGTGACCCCGACGGGGAGAGAGAGAGGAAACAGGATGGGCGAAGTGGGTGGAGACGGGGAATAAAGAGCAACTAAGAGTGAAGACGAGGCCGAGCGTCCGACGAGAGGCAATGAATGACAGAGAGTGTGGGAGCGATGTGGGATGAATGTGAGGGGACAGATAGGAGGGAGACGAAGGATAGGTGTAACGAGAGGGAGACGAGAGTGGAGGAGAGTGGAGAGAGCCTGGAGCGAGGGGATCGAGAGAAGAGGGGAAGAGCCGATAGGGGTACGGATGGGGGGGATGGGGGACTAGAGACCGAGGATGTTTTAGGACCCCGAGATAGGGACTGGGGAGAGGGGAAGAGGAACGTAGGGCGAGAGGGGAGGAGGAGAGAGGGGTGGAAGAGATGAAAGCGAGGGTGAGTGAGAAGATGGGGAAGAGAAGATGAGAGAGGAGTGAGTGAGATGAGCGAACGGAGAGATGAGAGGGCAGGAGAGAGATTGATGGACTGTCTAGAGCGGCTCGAGGGTTGGAGGTAACCCGGGACATCGGAATGAGAGGAGGGGAGAGGATGGGGAGTGGTCCGCCAACCGGGAAGAGCACTAGAGAGAGAGCGAGGAGGAGATCGGAGAGGGTGAGAGAGGGAGCGTGGAGGGGCAGTTTTTTGGGAGAGTCCGAGCAGGGTAAGACTGCCGGAGAGAGGGACGAGAGTGAGAGAGCCAAACTGGATGAGAGAGGAGGACGTGGATGTTGTTTTCTTTGTTTGGATGAGAATGTATGAAGAGTGGGGACAAGTCGACGAGGAGGGTGAGAAGGGAACTTGAGGAGGAATAGCTTTGAGACGAGAATGAGGGTCTAGGAGACGAAGGACACGAGGAGAGAGACAGGTTAGGAAAGTAAGAGCGGAAGTGACGGGAAATGCTGAGATCTGCGGAATCGGATCTTGTGGGGGGACGGGCGAGGCGGAGAGGAGGATCCTGTTGCGAGATGGAGAGGGATTCAGCGTAGGAGAGGGCCGAGAAGGAAGAATGGCTGAATTGGAAAGAGAGGGGGAGGAGTGAACGCGGAGAGTTACTAGTGGGACTGGGCGACTGGATCTATGAGCAGTTGTCGAGATGAGAGGGTCTGATTCCGGCATGGCGAGGAGAGTTTTATGTCCGGGACGACGACGCCGAAATGACGTCAAGAGGAGGAGGGAGGGAAGTACCCGGGAAGGATGAAGATCACTATGGGAGCCGATGCAGAGGAGAGGGGCGAAGATGACTTTTGAGTGGAGCGCCTTGGAGAATCCCTGATGCCTTAGTCGAATGTAGAGATGTACAAGAAGCTACGGAGAATCAGCGGAGGCCAAACAGGGCAGTTCGATGAATAGTGGAAACCTTCATCGAGTCTGCAGATGAGTGAACCTGGTCATGAGCGAGGACGGAGCTAACGTGTAAGATGGGACAGTAGGGAGGAGATTTAGAGAACCGCAAATTGTCCATAGAAGAACGCCGTGGAGAGAGACAGTTGAAGAAGGAACCTGGAATCCTGATAGAGCTAGTTGCCTATTACCTAGTATGCGAGGCGGAAGTTGGAGTGGTGGACGGTGAGCTGAAGAGAGGGAGTTGGACTCCCATCCAGCTAGATTGTGGTCGGAGTAGACAGGAGAGGGGACGACGCAGCGTTAGCTGAGACCGGTTGGCGGGCGAGAGGTCAAGAGACGCTGGGGCGGTGATGAGAGTCCGAGATCTGACGACCCATGCCTCAATGGGTAGGAGGAGCAGATAAGGGACGAAGAGAGAAGATGACGGGGACCTCCTATCTTCAGACCTGGAGTCCCAGAAGAGAGAGAACGAGGAGGTAGACTGAAGGAGAAGAATCGAGAGTCGAGATGTACCTGGAGGAGAGAAGTTGGGCAGAAGTTCAGAATGAGATCATGGATGGAGGCTCGCGAGACAACCGTGAGAGACCCCGAAGGGTGCAGATAGAGGAGTCTGATGAGGGCAAGGGAAGGCAGATGACCAGAGAGGGAGAGAGGGGCATGACACGAGTGGTCGTCTGTTCGACCAGGGAGAGGACCGGAGGTAGATGATGAGAGCGATTGAAAGTTAAGAGAGACGCAGAAGATTGACCGAGATGGCTCGGGGAGGGAGAGAGAGGGGGAAAGAGGAGGAGGAGAAGGGAGGAGGTCCGGAGGAGAGTGAGCACCGAGAGGTTTAGAATACCAGAGTAACGGACATAGTCGAGAGCGATAAGAAGGAATAAGGAGATAGAGCGCTTAGTTGGATAACGGACTATCTAGAGGAATGACGAAGACCAGGGGATCGATTACAATAGATGGAAGGAGTTCGGTAGGGACGGGAGACAGTCGAGAGATTACCAAGAGGCTACCTTCGGATATCGGAGAGTGAGGACACAGGAGAGAACCTGACCGATGAGTGCGAAGAGTGGGAATTGACGAGGACGGGGGCAGAGCGGAGTAGCGCAGCCGACTACTCCGCGAGAGAGAACTTTGATTCAACGGAGGGCAAGAGTTCGAGCGTTTGGTGGATTTTTGACGGGAGTATGCGGGTCTGCGAGACCGAGTGTGAGCGAAAGAGAAGAGTGAAGTAGAAGAGAGGAACTGCTAGGCACCGAGAGCCGGGCCATGGTTGAGGGAGAGG
>JAWQFJ010001100.1:15000-90000 GCA_034096865.1 Theodoxus fluviatilis | reverse complement strand
CGGTGTGGCCATTATATGCCACAGGAACCGGTAAAATGCAACGTGATACATTTAATCGTTTCATTTTTTACGCACATAGGGATGCAAACCGGGGATAATTTTTATTCATTTCGTCGTTTGTTACCTTTGGCAACATGCGTTGAAGTTCTTTCCTTCTTTTTCTTTAACCGGGCAAGAGAAAAACAGAGAAAAGTATCTTACCAAACTTTGAATAACCACTTCAAAACATTTTGAGTCAGTCATTTTTCACTTAGTCATTTGTATATCTGACATCATCATCAGTGAATTGAAGTTTGAATTTAACCAAAATGAAATTAATTGCACAGTTATGGTAAAGAAAGTACTCATTACCATTGGATTTACTGAACGGCTATATGCATTTCTCTCAAAATTGATCGTTTAACATACAGGTTCACTGCGCGCAGTAAAGACGCTTTTTAGGGGAAATATGGCGTGATTTTATATTTCATCTTTGTGGTATGAACATCGTATTGTGTCATTTTGTGCGATTCCAAGCTCCCTTTAACATGAATAGTGAGCTCTGGAAACGAAACGATAGTGTTTTGGAGAGTCGTTGAAAAAGAATAGACCTCCAGGAAACACTCAATCCCATGCTTCCAAAATGGCAAACACGACCTAAGGGGACCAACAGATCGGTTGAGTGAAAACAAGCACGCGTGCATTATGTGTACGCGTGCGCGAGTGCATGTACTGCACTCTCCATTGCTCGATAATGACGTACAAAAAAAATGCTCACATACGCAGCTCAATAACTAACATGTATTTCATAATCTTAATTGTAATGAACTTTACAAATTGGTCTAAATGCATTATTCAAATAAGCTGTGCACACTGGGTACAGGAAAATATTGCAATAACAAATTTGTATTCTCATGGAAAGACCATGACAGTTATTGGAACACATAGAGAGTCAGAGAGACAAACAGACAGACTGAGAGTGAGAGAGAGAGTGTGTGTGTGTGTGTGTGTGTGAGAGAGAGAGAGAGAGAGAGAGAGAGAGAGGCGGACGGACGGATGGACGGACGGATAGAAGGATAGACGTAGGACGGACGTACAGACTAATGGACGGACGGACGGACGAACGGACGGACGGAAGGACGGACGGGTGGGCGGGTGGGCGGGCGAACGTACGGACGGACGGACGGACGGACGGACGGACGGAGGGAGGGAGGTCGGGAGGGAGGGAAGGAGAGAGAGAGAGAGAGAGAGAGAGAGAGAGAGAGAGAGAGAGAGAGAGAGAGAGAGAGAGAGATCCTGGTATACATAACTTTTTGTTATCTCCTATGTTTACCAAAATGAGATAGAGAGAAGGTTGCGGGAAGGGAGGGGGAAGGATATGTATGTGTGTGTGTAGGGAAGGAGAGTGAGTGAGAGAGAGAGAGAGAGAGAGAGAGAGAGAGAGAGAGAGAGAGAGGGGGGGGAGAGAAAGAAAAATGGATGTAATCGACGTACCTGGGATCTACCTTGGACCTCGGTTCTTGTGAAAGATTTGAAGAACTGTCCATGTCTCAGGAGGGTTAAAACAAGTTTATTTCCTGTCTTAGCAGTCTCTTTTAACAGCGTCTTCTGCAGTGCATGCACATAAGTTGTCTGGCAGCCGAATCCCTCCTCACTGCACAGAGAATGTCCACGCGCACTTGTACATGTATCTGCCGGCATCCAGGGTCAGGAAAACTGCTCGCCTCATGGCATCATGCATATGGTCTCCAGACAGTGTCCCCGCTCCGCTTGGTTCGGTTTTGTTTGTGGCTCGTGATTGGTAGTGTTCGCTGACTTGGTCGACGTAGAGGGTGGGGTTGTACGAGAGGCCATGACCGGGGTCGGGGTGGGTGGGGATGGGATGAGGGAAGGGGGCAGGGGATAGGACACGTGATGAAGGTGAGGAGCGAGCGGGTGGGGTTAAGGGGGTGGAGATGGGGTGGAGGAGAAAATGGCGGTGGTGGTGAAATGTTTGAAGTACGGATAATGACATCGTTTACTTTGCGGCACCGCGCGTCTCTGGCCGTGCACCGTCTCCTGAGTGACAAAGCTCGTCGATCTCTGATTGGCTATTGGGCAAACACCTTTTCTGCTTTCGTCACGGAGGAGCGATAGGCGAACTCTTCAGGCTGAAGGGATAGAGCAGGCAGACGGTGGTAAGGCAGTTGTGCGTTTGAGAGGGGATAGGAGGCGGTGTTGGGTCCGAGACAAGAGTCAGAACGCGGTTGGGGGTTGGAGTTTGTGTGGAGGTAATGCTCATTCGCTGATATATCAAGGAATATGGGGATCGCAAACGGTTCATTTGAAAAGGAAACTAACAATGTGGCTGGACTGAGTAAGCTGACGTGACGAGAAATTGCATCCACTTCTTTACGCATCCAGAAGAAGAAAAATTCTTATCGATGCTTTCTGGCAAGTAGCAATGCCGTAGCAAAGAAAATAAGTTTCAGTCTTTAAGTTTCCATATGTTAAAAGTGATGGATAGTAAGTAAATTGCTGGACGAGTGAAAGTAATCTGATCCAATGGTAAGAGCTCTCGCCCGGTGTCGCTTGAGACCAGAGGTCGCGGCTTTCCAAGCTGTGTGGATCCTGCATGTACAGCTGCATTCTTGGGCAAGGTGTAAGACGACAAGTGGATATTTAAGCGCCGACCTATAGGTTGTTCTTGGGTTGTTGTTTTTTTGCGCCGACCCCCGTACACCATATGAGACATAAAATTCTAGTTTTCCATGGGACATTTGAGCGCTAAGAGTAATATTCACTGCTGTTTCAATGTGAAAATGCTGCAAAAATTTGATTGCGAATGAATTCAATAGGAGTGAATAGCATTCACAGCTGTTTCTATGAGGAAATATCGCACTGCAAATATATGTTTGCGAATGAATTTAGTTAAAGTGAATAGCTCGGTTTTTTACGAAGTACACGTACGAAATGCTGCCAAATGTTGATTTGCTCTTTTTAGTCGCAATGTTTGATAAAGTCTGTGGATTTTTTTTGGCCACATTTCCTAATGAATTATTAGGAAATGAAGTAATTCTACATTTAAAGAGCTTAAATAGAGTCGCTAGTTTGGTCACCTATGTCTAATATATTTGCCCGACGGGATTTGAATCCTGTCGCTCTAATGGGTTGTGCAGGCGTTCAAATGTCCAACGCCGTTTATAACTTGCATTGGCTCTCCCCACCCAGGAGTGAAACCAGATACCTGTGAGAGCATCAATGGAACAATGTAGTGCACTTAAACCTTGTATGCAGCCGTTGAACCTGCTTCAGGTTGGAATGCTCCCCAGGAAGTAGCTACCTAACTGTTGTCGTTCTCTTTGTCACGCGCGTTTGCCTTCAGGTGTCAGTAATACATTGATCATATGGCTCAACAAGCCAATGGGTTAAGCGCAAAACTGTAAAAGACTCAGATATAA
Source organism: Theodoxus fluviatilis (assembly GCA_034096865.1). NCBI lineage: Eukaryota > Metazoa > Mollusca > Gastropoda > Cycloneritida > Neritidae > Theodoxus > Theodoxus fluviatilis. Next base: position 86,581 of record JAWQFJ010001100.1, on the reverse strand, counting down.
GTAACAAGTCGTTATATCAAAGAACAGCTTTGATACAAAGCAATAAATTGCACGAACGAATTTTAGGGTTGTTTGAGAGAGAGAAAAAACAAATCAGTTGTTGTCACTGTCTTTAGTCAAACAACATCAACAGACATTGTTTGTTATAGTTTGGATAATCAAAGTGCGTGCTCGTAATTCGAGAATTCGAAGATGAAACAAGTGATTTCATGAATCTGTTCCTTAAATACTTCCGTTCAGTAAGTTGTCTGCATGGTATCTGAACCAAATACTTGTAAGACAACGATCTTTTGATACATATGTATTTTCTTAGGTAACTACTTCTCGTACAGTTCTCTAGAGGATAACGTGGGATCTCGAACTTTTGTTGTTCGCCTGATAAAACCGGCGCGTCTCTCTGAACCAAATGGAAAACTGTTGTACCGAACATTATGTCGCGATAAGCTACATGTTAAGAAACCTGGATCCTGAAGGCAAATTTCTCCTCCTCCTCCTCCTGGTGCTCCTCACCCTCCTCTTCCTACTCCTCTTCCTACTCCTTGTCCTGGTGCTCATTCTCTTACTCCTCCTCTTCCTGCTTCATCTTTTGCTTCTGCTCTTCCTGCTTTTCCTCCGACTCCTCCTGGCACTTTTCCTGCTGACTCTTTTGCTCCTTAACTCCCTTACTGCCTCTGCTTCTCCTTCTGCTCCTCCTCCTGCTGCTCCTCCTCCTCCTGCTGCTCCTCCTCCTGTTGCTCCTCCTCCTCCTCCTGCTCCTTCTCCTGCTGCTGCTGCTGCTGCTGCTCCTCCTCCTGCTGCTGCTGCTGCTGCTGCTGCTCCTCCTCCTCCTGCTGCTGCTCCTCCTCCTCCTCCTGCTCCTCCTCCTCCTCCTCCTGCTCCTCCTCCTCCTCCTCCTCTTCCTCCTCCTCCTCCTCCTCCTCCTCTTCCTGCTCCTGCTCCTCCTCCTCCTCCTCCTCCTGCTTTTCCTGCTCATTCTGCTTTTCCTGCTCACCCTGCTTTTCCTTCTGCTGCACCACATCCTCCTCCTCCTCCTGCTGCTGCTGCTGCTTCTCCTCCTCCTCCTCCTCCTGCTTTTCCTGCTCACCCTGCTTTTCCTGCTCATCCTGCTTTTCCTGCTCACCCTGCTTTTCCTTCTGCTGCACCACATCCTCCTCCTCCTCCTGCTGCTACTGCTGCTTCTCCACCTCCAGGTCCTGGTTCTGGTCCTCCTCTTCCTCCAGGTAAAACGGAGAACTCCAGCAGTTAAGGAAGCAGATGCTCTAAGCCGATGATAACTGTTCACAAAGTTCACAAAGTGTGTCCAGCATTTATAGTCAGATGCCTCTACTGCATGCATACGGATCTGAAGTTCCGTCTACTTGATGTACGCTTCCAAAGTGTCATCGTACCTCTTTCTCGAGCGTCCTAGTTGTGGTTGTAAGTGATTGAGCTCCTTGGCGCAGTTTAACGGACTTCCTGTTTATCTAGATGAAGAGGTCGATCAATCATAGTTATCTCTGGAAATTCTTCAGTGCGATACTTAAAGAACTGCGTCCTCGTGGTTCTGCCTCGGTCTTGCCCGCGCATTCGAGTAATTTTTGGCAAAGTGGTCAAGAGTACACAGGTGCTGAGTACGCCAATTTCACTACCCTACCTCAAAACAGAGCCTCTTTCTCCTCACACTGTCAACTCACACAATCCAAACTTGTTTCATGTTGTTGACAAAAGATCGATGTTTCTGCACATGTGTTTGATGCTTAATAAATCTTCTTCAACTTTGATGTTTTTCATGTTTTGCGCGAAAGATTGAATGAGAGAAAGTGTGACGCTGCGGTGTAAAGTTAAGTTAAGACGAATGCTAACCTCTAATTTGACTAACAATTATGGTTTTATTTCATTTCTTCTTGACCTAGTAGCAAAAATATCATTAATAATTGGATGTTGAAGCTGCAATAAAGTTTTTGTGTTGAATAGTTTAGTTGTATTTGAAGAAGACAGTTTGGAGTCTTATCTTAACTTGACACCACCACTCATTCAGAAAAAGAGCCACAAAAGATAAACTAAAGATTACATTCAGTTTTTCTTTTCTGTACAGTTTAGACATCACCTAATGCATCATATTTATGGGAAATGAAGAGTGTACCATTACTCATTTACTGTATCAGAAAGTTTATTTTGAAATATCTGTGTCACACAATACTCAGCACCTCTGTACTCTTGACCAACTAACAAACGTGGACCTGTCCAAGTGGCCTGGGCATCTTGGAGAACTTTCACAGGGCGTCCCTGAATACACAGGTTGCTTTCAGGTCTACAATTCTGCCGGTGCCGCTCGATGCCTTTCTCATTAGCTGGATCTACTGGCTGCTGGGCTTCGAGGCCTGCTTCATTACTTCAGCCATGGGCGGCTCCAAGCGACCAAGAAGGTTACTGGGGGTGGGTGGGGGGGGGGGGGGGGGGGGTGTCATCGGGACAGGGTCAGATCATTTAGGCCCAACTTGTGTGCTCAAACCACCCTGGAAGATTGCGCAACAACAAGGTGACTAAATAATCCCATATCCAACTTTAGGAAACGTCATTGCAGCCATCTACACATGAAACCGAAAAATCAACACCGAGCCTTACTGACCATTTCTTCTGATATTGTGATCATTATGATCACCATGGTGGTCTCGAGAGAGACTCGTCCTTTGAAACTGTGTAGCTACGATTTTTTCTGGAAATGCAAGTTTATGGAAAGCCATTGTCCAACGATGACCAGATGTGAGTTTCATTCTTCCCCAGAGTCACGAGTGTACACATGAACTTCGACATCTAGGATGTAAATTCAAACTATATCAAATAACATTATCAATGAACAATTCGTCCCATCCATCCGCCTACTCAGACACCGACTTTATTCCTCAGCCTTCACAAAAGAACCGATTGATACAAATATCCAGCCACGCATCTAAACTGACGATGACTCCATCCGTCTACCTACCCTTCAATTTACCAACCAACAAATCAGATCACCAATCAATAGACATATTAACCGCCTGGCCGTTGGCCGATTTTGTCAGCTGGCCGTCCAGCCGACCACAGGTACGACCCACTTGCCAACAAACTATAAATATCTAATCAGTCAGTCTGTCGGTTAGTCAAAAGAAACCTGCCTAACGCCCCATCGAACTCCAGTCCATTCTCTCTCATAAATCAATCCTTTTCTGTCCTCTCCACTCTAACTCATGTATACAGATTCACAGTTCGGACACATCCTCGGTGAACACATGCGCACGCTCGCGTGTACTCGCAAACACGCACATGAACACGCATATCTGCACACGCAATCACGTACGCACGCACACACACACACACACACACACACACACAAGCACGCACAGGACATACACATAAGCACGCAAACTCACACAAACTTCAAGCATGTAAACACAGAAAACTAGCTCGCCACACCAGCCATCCAGTCACAGAGACTGGTTTTCACACAGAGACAAAATTTAGTCTAAGAGTAAGACTTACATGTAAATGCCGACAATCAATCTGTTCCCCGCTCTGAAATGATTCTTACTTCACCTCCCTCCCTCCCTCTCACTCTCTCTCTCTCTCTCTCTCTCTCTCTCTCTCTCTCTCTCTGTGTCTCTCTCTCTCTTTCTCTCTTTCTCTTTCTCTCTCTCTCTCTCTCTCTCTCTCTCTCTCTCTCTCTCTCTCTCTCTCTCTCTCTCTCTCTCTCTCAAAACTGAGGCATTTTGTCACCACCGATGCATGTGCAATGTTTTTTTTCACGCACACATAAATTCCCATATTAATTTTGCATCTGTTGTATGGGATGGCTCTATGGCAGTGCACTTGAACAAGATTAAATCACTGTACAGGCGAGCTGCCAAGCTTATCATTTCCGACTCAACGTCGTCTACGGATGAAAAGATAAAAAATCTTGACTTACTAACCTTCCAAAAACACCTCGTCCTCAATAAATGCATCCTTATGCACAAAATTGCTCATTCACGAGCACCGAAGTATCTTACTGATCTCTTCATTCGTCCCCAAACAAGCCATTCACTATCTCGCAACACTTTCATTCTACCACAACCTAGAGTATACATTTTCAAAGGCAGTATTACATATTCAGGTGTTATGATATGGAATACACTCCCATTGCACCTAAGGAACAATACTTCCATGAAGTCTTTTAAAGCATCCATACGTGATTATCTATTCAGATGATCTCACTGCTGTCGCCTGTACATATGACACGTATTGCTTAAACTTCAAGACTCACTGAGCTGACAGTTGTCAAAGGCATCTACTAAAATCTTTGTCATTGTTGATCATATTCTTCATATACCTTACCAATTGTTGTACATAGATTAGCTACTGTGTATTTTTGTCTTAATTATCCATGTTTTCATTTCTTTATGAGCAAGGACAATTTGTAAGATAGGCAGAAATGCCTAAAATTTCATCCTTGATAAATAAAGAATCAATCAATCAATCAATCTCTCTCTCTCTCTCTCGTCCTCGCTTCGCTCTCGTCCCATCGTCTTCTCATCTCTCTCTCTCTCTCTCTCTCTCTCAGCATAACCCTATCTCCTCACCGGTGCTGGGACTGTAGGGGGTAAGGCTGGAACGCAAAACTGACCAAGCCATCATCCAATCAGGGCTGCGTCTCTACATTGCAGCTCCAGCTACGGTCACCCCAGTGACTCGACAACACTGGAGCGATGATATGGCGGGTGTGGATGGAATAATTGGAGTTAGTGTCTCACGGCTCGCTGACCGATCATCGAATATCTGAGTAATCTGTCCATCTCTTTAATGGTGCCTGGAACGGTGAGCTCTGTCCATTCCTACTAAACTCCCCTTCCACCTGCTGTCGCTTGAAGCTCAACCAACGATCAGGTCTGACGATAATGGCTTTGATCAAAAACAATCCTTTTGCCACAGAAAGGGCGCCATGTCTTCAGATAGCCTAATTCTTGAGAAGGATCGCCTATTTCGCCGTTTGGAACTTTGAGCAATCTCCCTGGGAAAGAAGTATTTCCAGACAGTGTACGAAACGCACCCTATTGTATGTACGAAACGTCGTTTTCGTGTACGAAACGTCGTTTTCGTGTACGAAACGTCCCGTGTACGAAACGTCGTTTTTGTGTACGAAACGTCCCGTGTACGAAACGTCGTCCTCCGAACAAGCTGGCACTGGCAGCTCGGGTGCTGGGGATTTAGCTCGAAAAGGTCTTCAGGTTCATCCGGAAGCGAGCTCGATGCCGTGTTTTTTCCCCCCTCATGTTTCTCGACCTCCGATCGACTGTTTATGCGTGTTCAGTGACTGCAACTTGGCTCGAACCCTAGATGTCTGAGGACGCGACCACATTATATGCACTCACCATACTTAACACCAGGAACACCCAGAGCAACTTAGAGTATAGATAATGAATCTCATTTCAAAAGTATAATTTGATGTGAAGGCAGATCAAAGTAACGAAATGTTAACACAACTACAACAACAGAGAACTGTTTAATCAAGGCAGACATCCTGCTCAACAACTTCGAGAGAGTTTCTATTTGCACTGTTAATTTACTGTTTGCAGAGTCCTTCAACAAGAACCTGGGAGTGGGTTGGGTGGGGATGGGGGGTGAGGGGTGGGGGTGGGAGTGGGGGGGCAGTGCGTTATGGGTGCACCTGGAGCTGCTCTTACCTCTTATGGGAGACGCTAACAGTCAAGTGTCGGTGTTGACAGGAGGGTTCAGGTCCAGACCAGTTCCTCCGCATCCGTTCAGGCAGCGGTCGTCGTCGTGTTGCGGGGGGGGGGGGGGGGGGGGGGGGGTGGGTGGGGGGGGGGGGGAGAAGTGGGGGGTAATGGAGGGGGGAAAGCGGGGTGGGGTGGGGTAAGGGAGATGAGGTAAGAGGGGAGGTGGTTGCCAGCTCTGACAACTGTTTTGGCCGTTCACTCAGTACTGAGCCAGGATGGGTGGGCAGGAAGAGAAAGATGTGACAATCCCCAGACAGCACAGCAATATTGCTGCAACATTTTCCCAACATTGGCCGTACTATAGGGGCAATGTTGTGGTGCAATATTACCGCAAAGTTAGATGTGCAAATCGATCTAATGTTGAGGCAATATTAAATTCCAAGATTTCTACAATGTAAATACAATATACGTGTAATGTTGCTCCTGCAGGAATCCCATATTGATTGAAAATTGGAGATGGGTATAAACTAATGCAATAATTAAGTGTTCCTTGGATGTCGTTGATTTATCAGCAATATGTATTGTTCACTTAAGTGAATCTTGGAATCGCACAATTTGATGAGAGAATGAATGAATGAATGAATGAATGAATGAATGAATGAATAAATAAATGATTCCCATTTTAAGGCAGACTTCAAGACACGCCCAAATGAGTGGCCATGTATTAATTCTTCTTAACTGGAACAGAACTATTGAGCATCTTAAATTTGCAGGCAGACAAATTTCACATAATCATGTATTTAATAAAACATATGTCTTGCGCTCAACTTTCTTTCACACAAGTTAAAAGACAAGTCAAAGAGAGTGTCAAATTCAGATATGGTTCACTGTTGATATAATGGTCACAAGGCTAATTAAAATCTTACAAAACACCAAGTGCAGACAGTGCACAGAAGACGCATTGTCCCATCTTTTATCCATATGTCCAAAAGTAGCACTAGCAGTACATGTATCCTGATAGTGATAGTACAGCAGGAGTTACAATTAACTGAGATGTTTCTTATGCCATAAGCATACAACTCAAAACTGACGCACCTTTAAATATAACTAACCAGTGGTGGGAAGCACTGAAGCTATTGGAAATCTACATATACATTGCATACAAAGGTCTAGACATGCATGAAGTTTCTTTTTTCCCTTTTTTCAGGGAAAAGCATAATACAATTAATATTCGAGTAACTGCCTGAGACGTTTCACAGGCCAGTGAGAGTGTTCGCATACTTGGTCGGAGTGGACACCTCGAGCAAATCATAGTTTGGAAAAGGGTGACCGCAGAAGGCAAGACCCCATTGATCTTCATCGATCAAGGCTCACAATAAACAAAGGCGTCTACTTGGAAAACATGATGAAGACTATACACCATGGACCCTCCAGCAGTGCTCCGCACTGGCATGTCGGCCGGTGTCGGCCAGGACCGATGCCGGACCCATCTGCCCGACTTCATCACCCCCAGTAAGAGATCTTTCCGGTGGGCTTCAGCTGTCGTGCTACCTTGAGGCAAACGCCTGCTCTGTCCCCTATTCCTAAGTCGAGATCCTCAAGCGCGTCATTGTCAATACGTGGGATGGAATGTCCCTTGACTAGCTGCGTCGCACAGTCGACGCCTGTGTGTAAGCCATGGCTGGGCTGTTGGAGAACTGCTCATTACGACATGAAATATGACTTGGCCTTTTAAACGAAGTTTGCTTGGAAACAACTAGTAGCTTCTGTCGTAGATATTGCTGAGTAACAAAACTTCTAAGCTATCTTGTGCGTTGGCGAGCTGTCGACATGGTAGACATGGGTAAGGAGATGGCAAATATTTAATGGTCAACGATACAAAAGATATACGAAACGAAAAGGCAACATATGGCGTAAGCAGGGAGGTGAATGATGGCTTAGATACTCACTCGAGAAGAATGTGTTGCCCGTATAATGCAAATACCTACAAGCTGTTCATTGGCTTCGCGCACCCACGCGACCGGAAGTGAGTCAACGCAGACTGACACCATTCATTGACATTGTCAATAAACTGTTGTAGAGGGTACCGCTCTCCCTGGTGTTTGTAGACATTACCCTGACATGCTATCAGTTTAGACCTGTAATGAAAAGCTGATTACTTCACAATATACAAAAGGCTTGACATCTTCTTTTCTTTACTACTTAGTTATAAAAAATACTAACACTTCGACAGCACAAATCTGCACCCGATCTTATAAGCCGTCACTAGAAACATCAACGGCCCAATTTTAAGATTATTTCTGTTACCTGGTACTTTATTTGATATGATAAGGTATATGCAAATACATCTTACCCCCTTGTTCTTCACACTGAAAAAAATGTTGCGCGCACGCACGCACGCACACACGCACACACACACACACACACACACACACACACACACACACACACACACACACACAGAGGAGAGAGAGAGAGAAAGAGAGAGAGAGAGAGAGAGAGAGAGAGAGAGAGAGAGAGAGAGCGAACGAACGAACGAACGGTTTATTGAGTAGGCCTCCAACCTTTTTCAAAGCAAAGCAACCATTACACATTATGCATATGGGGATACATCAGGTGGACTAACTGTACCGGCATTGCATCAAATACGCATGTCTACCTATTCATCCAAATAGAAAGCATTACATTCTGGTGAATTTACAGCCAAATCTCCTCAACTGAAAGCTTTGTACAAATAAACACGTGCTGCTCTAGTTAGAGTGTCGTTTTCATTGCTTAAAAGAGTTCTCATTGGATTTTTAATAGGTGGCACAAGATGTAATAACAGGTACCGTTCCCTCAGGTCCTGCAAAGCAGGGCATCCCAATATGAAATGAAATTCCTCCTTCTCTTTGTCTCTACATAAAGGACACAGCAAGTCCGATGATTGTTACATATATCTTCGTCTATGGATGTACAAATTGGTGATGCCCATTCTAAAGCGGACGAAAACATCTCTGAACACCTTTTTATCGATACAACTAAGATACTTTTCTACTTCACGTTGATTTTTTTATTTCTTTGTAGAAAATATATATGTTACTTCCGTTTAGGTTTTCCATCCATTGAATACGGAAATAATCTATGTCTATCTCGAAGGCACTTAATAAATACACGATCATTTGCCGTAGATTGGCCCATCCAAACACTTTCAAAACCAAACTTGACCAACGAGAGAGAGAGAGAGAGAGAGAGAGAGAGAGAGAGAGAGAGAGAGAGAGAGAGAGAGAGAGAGAGAGAAGTATGGTCTACGCCACTATTTACAGACATCACCACTTGAAAATTTTGCTGAAAAGGGGGAAACATCCAGATGGCTCAACGAGTTTACACAGTATTTGTAGGAAGGAAATGAACGGACATAAGACAAAGAAGGATTTTTCACAGCGGTTGTAAATTGTATCCTTCTCACCATGTATAGTGTATTAAGGATTTTTGCTGTTACCCTTTAATGCGCACACATGATTATGAGGCTAGAAATTTTTTCATGCCAACTCAATGAAAGGACAACATGGTAAAGAGATATTTCCAGGTACCAAGAGGAAGGCGTGGTGAATACTAATTTGTCGACTCATCAACATCATGGAAATGAGACATCAAGTCAGCGATGCATGACCAACAATCAGGCGTTCAACATACAAGCACATCAACATATCGGTTCATTAGCATATCAAAGTATCAATACAGTTCCCTATCGGCTGCTATCCTGTGTCGTTACTATACATGCGTTGTAGTACTGTATGTGCGTGAATGCGTATGAATGTACAAAGTGAACATCTATGATGCAGCTTCCCCTCTGTATAACTGCGTGTGTTCGTTCAACGTCTATGACGTGCCCGCTAAAAATCGTCTTGACAGGTGCCTCTTCAACGCCATGTTTACTATTGTGTGTAGATCACCATCTCCTGGCAGCCCCATATCCAGGAGTCTCTCTTCCTGCATGAGTGCATGTCAGCTCCTCAACCTCTACTCACCTATTGAAACCCTGCCATTTGACAGGCGGATTTAGGCGAGCAAGCTTTGGCTTTTGATCATGAGCGTAGCTCAGTGCTGTTGTTCAATCCCTGGTACGGGAGAAATCTGAATTATTAATATCTGCTTATCAACACTTCTATACATCGACATATCAGGAAAATCTCGTCAACTTTCCACACACACTCCTTTGTCCAAGGTGCTGGTCAGAAGCCATACGTCATCAGTCTAGATTTCAGTTAATGGGTGCGTTTGTTTGGCCCAAAATCTCGAGAGAATCGCGAGGGCTAGGCGGTTCCCACGTTCCTCGCTCATAAGGACGCACTGTAGCGTGGAAAATAGTAACCCGTGGAAAACAGTAACGGAAGTCATCGCAGAGTTATCTGCGAGGGATTTTCTGAAAATTCAACTCTAAAAAGAGACGGCACCCGCCACTCCGCCTGACTGACTTGGCACGCCCGGGGAGTTATGCTAAGATCCGGCCGCGTAAATATATCTGCGTTTTGTGACAAACGTCTTTCTCGGCGGTACTGTACTCCATGCACCTTAACGGTTCGCGTGATTCGGGTGTAATCTTAAGCTAAACGACGTTTATTGGCGCTGCTGAAATGGTCGAAGTCGGAAACATTCGGAACGTCGTTTAGCTTAAGATTACACCCGAATCACGCGCACCGTTAAGGTGCATGGAGTACAGTACCGCCGAGCAAGACGTTTGTCACAAAACGCAGATATATTTACGCGGCCGGATCTTAGCATAACTCCCCGGGCGTGCCAAGTCAGTCAACGGTCGCGTTTTATAAAACCAGACTACAAACAGACTACAGGGAGGTGACTCCCATATTATTTCCGGCAGGGGAGACGGCTTTACAGGGGGAAAAACTTTTTTGAACGCTACATCATGTGTTAAACTACACAAATGCACCAAAACCTCGTAAAGCAACTAATGCGTCGTTTGTCGGAATATATTCCATGCGAAGAACAGGTGCAGGAGCGGTAAATTGCATAAAGCACGTCCCTCGCAGATAACTCTGCGATGACTTCCGTTACTGTTTTCCACGGGTTACTATTTTCCACGCTACACGCACTCGCCGTGAAGATGGGAGGCCGAGGGAGATCCGAAGCTCCCTCGATGCTTCCCGCTGTAGTGACCCGGATGAGCCAACATGGCGGAGACAGTGCGAGTTGGGCTGGTGTTCGGAGATAACAGTGCCTGTAGTGTGCTTTTCAGGGTTCGAGAATGGAAAAGTGTACGTACACGGACGTATTTGCTGTTCGAGTGTTCATTTGTATATTTAGAGGAGTAGGTGTATTGGCTATTTCTGGACATTCACTGCCGACATTTTTTAGCGCTCGCAAACACGCAACACCGTATATGTACGCTCTATGAATTATATCCCTTGAATTGATCGAAATGAATCGAGGCCTAACATTTTCGACAAAATTGTCTACAGTTGAACCCTGGTTGCTTTTTTTTTTCGTTGAAAAAGTTCCCGTGCCATTCGATATGACACCATGGCGTGTTCTATGAAGTGAAAAACTGATGTGATATCTGTATCGTCAGTTATTTCATCTATCGATAACTTCATCACCGACTCTGGCACCGGGACGCAGCCATGTTCTTCCGCCTTGCGAGATGATTGGCCGTTTTTCCAGCTGAAGGAGCGTCTCACTCGCCTCCGACTAGCCATTCAGGGAGAATCTCGAGATTTGTGGCCAAACAAACGCGCCCATTGCTTCCTCTGTTTTACCCCTTGTCAATCCCCTCCCAACCCATTCTGAACACAGAGATCTCAGCCACGCTGAATGCTCCCAACCCTCACCCTCTCCTGCCCGCTTTGTCGACATGACCTGGCCATAATTATTGCATTACTCTAAACTGATTCAAGGGCAAAACAGTATATACGCGGGTCCCAAAGTTTGGATGTATGACAAATCTTGTAGTTGATAAACAATGAATGAATGAATGAATGAATGAATGAATGAATGAATGAACGAACGAACGAACGAACGAATGAATGAAATTAATGGGAGTGATTTAAGAGCTTTGCGCCGGAGAGCAAAGCCATTTATGTGGCCGGCGTTTGCTAGGCGTTCTGTTACCGCCCCCTTTATCCACTGCGTGTGTTAGACTGGTCACTGCCAGGGTCACTTCAAGGCTGGACTATTGTAATTCAGTTTTGGCGGCTCTTCCAGCAGAACAATTGAACCGTCTTCAGCGCGTTCAAAACAGAGCAGCACGTCTCGTGCTGAGGAAGGGAAAACGCGATCATGTGACTCCCATCATGCTTATGCATCTACACTGGCTTCCCGTGAAATTCCGTTGCCAGTACAAAATTGCTGTTTTGGCCTACCGTCATTTTGATGGTACTCTTCCTGTGTATCTTTCGGCATCCCTTCGCACATATCAACCATCCCGTTCTCTCCGTTCAGCAAATGAAAAGCTTCTAAAAATTCCTAGACGCAGAACAAAATCTTTTGGTGCGCGTAGTTTTAGTTTCAATGCCCCCTCTGTCTGGAACTCGCTGCCGGCTGGCCTGCGCGACGCACCCACTTTAACTATTTTTAAGTCGCAACTGAAGACTCGCATGTTTCGACTGGCTTTGGCTTGATCGTAGGTCTTTCTCATGATCATGTATGTTGTCGTATTTATTCTTAGGTCTGTAAGTTGTCATGAGTTGTATTATGTGGGTAAGCTTGTTGATGAATGTCTGCGTGTGAATGTGGTTATGTCAGCGCATTGAGTTGTATAGAAGTGCGCTAAATACATGCAATTTATTAGTATTATTATTATCCCCGAGAGTCTGGATTTTCCGGGCACAGAATTGGTCCTTCGCATGCTCCAACATCCCTACCCTCTCCAACAACTGAATGTATCACTCCTTAATTCCTCAAGATCGAGAGGGACAGACGTCACACATTGCCTTCCCCCTCCCAGCGAGTATTCACCTTTCTTCTTCTCCTCCACATGCCCCTTCAGCCACCCATCTAAAATACGAGGTGGTATTAAAAAATTTCCGCACTAGTTCAGTAGCGCGCCAACAAATGGCAGCACACGGTTGCGCGCGCAGTGAGGGCTAGCAGTGACCAGTGTGCCGAGTGACATCGCTGTGTTCACTTCGCAAGTTGTGAACTTTGTGTTTTTGTGATCACGTGTATGCTGTAGTCTGCGATTTTGTCGTGAACAGGAAGTTGGAACAAAGACCCAACGTGACATTTTGCGTTAAACTTGAGAAGTCTGCTACAGAGACAATGAGTATGCTTCGGCAAGCTTACGACGACGAGGCAATGGGTCGTACGCAATGTCTCGAGTGGCACGGGCGCTTCAAAAGCGGAAGGACGTCCCTGGAAGATGAGAGCGACCGGATCTGTGGCGTGCGAAGAACTGGATTCTTCACGACGGCAATGCAGTCTGTCTCCGAGCTCTCCTCACTCTCGCCCAAAACAACACCGTCTCGCTTCCGCACCCGCCCTATTCGCCAGATTTAGCATATGCGGACTTCCATCTCTTCCCCAAGCTGAAAATGCATCTCAAAATTTAGGGCCGTCGTTTGAACACCGCTGTCGAGACCCGGAGCAAATCACAGAAGGTCAGGACTGCAACTCGCTTACGGAAAACGACTTCCAGGAAGGATTGCGAAAGTGGCAGGAACGCTGGGACCGGTGTCTTGCTGCGCAAGGTGACTTTTTCGAAGGAGTTGATGTCAAAACTTAGGTAAATATATCAGTGTTTTTTTTTAACATAACTAGTCCGGAAACTTGTTGATACCCCCTCATTTATGTTCTCATTTGTTCCACAGATAATTTGATGATTGTGCTTTTCTCATGTGCCTTCTGTGCTTATGTAGATTCTGCTTGTTTTCATTTACTTGTATTTATTGCATCACATCTGATCTGTACTTGCAAAGTTACCTCAACTTCAAACGTTTGGTGTGGTGCACATTGTCCATAGTTTCCTTTCTTTTGCTGTGAAACGATACTGTTCCCCTTGGATATGCCAACCCATCGTCATTGGCGACTTGTAACCTGCCATCCAATTTTCTTTTCATATTGTATCCGTGTGCACAGCACTTTTCTAGAACCCACATAGTTTGTTTTCCATGTACCACACAGGCACACCTTTGAAAAGAGTCCCCAGCGACTCTGGGATGGTAGGGGCCATGCTTTTTCCCATTGGGTTTTTTTACCACAGGTCCTACCCTCCCGCTTCTGTACACTTGTGCCCTTGGGGTTTTGGTATCCCCCAAATGGAGCTGAACTTGTTCGCCCAAGTCATTACCACATTAAACTGAGTCACGGCTGTAGCTTTCAGTACCCAGAACTGAGGCTCGGCTGTGGCCATTCGCAAACGCAAATCTGTGTCTTGGCTTCTCTTTTGCATGCCATTTGATATCAATAAGTGGCAGCCCGCATAAAAAGGGGAATGAACAGGAATGAATTGAAAGGGAATAAACGGGAATGTAATAAAGGGGAATGAACGGGATCGGAATGAAGGAGAATAAACGGGAATGAAATGAAAGGGCATGGACGGGAAGAAAATGAAGGGGAATGAACGGAAGTGGAAAGGAGGGGAATGAATGGGAATGAATGGAAGGGGAATGGACTGGTAAGGGTAAGGGGAATGAAATGGTAAGGGGAATGGAATGGTAAGAGAAATGGAATGGAAAAGGGAATGGTAAGCAGGCGGGGAACGAAGAGAATGGAAATGGAATGAAGGGGAATGGAATGATAAGTGGAAGGGGAATAAAGAGGAATGGAATAAAGGGGAATTAATATGGGAATGGAATGAATGGGAATGGAATGAATGGGAATGGAATGGTGAGGGGAAGGGGAATGAAGGGTGTGTGTGTGTGTGTGTGTGTGTGTGTGTGTGTGTGTGTGTGTGTGTGTGTGTGTGTGTGTGTGTGTGAAATCAAGGAGAATGAGAAAGGGAATGGAATGAAGGGGGAACGGAATAATAAAAGGGGGTGGGAAAAGGAATAAAAGGGAATGGAAGGGAATGAATGAAGGGAAATCAATGGTAAGCGGAAGGCGAATGGAAGGGAATGAAATGAAGGGGATTGGAATGAAGGGGAATGCAATGGTAAGGGGAAGGGGAATGAAATAAAGGAGAATGAGAATGGAAATGAAATGAAGGGGAATGGAATGGTAAGTGGAAGGAGAATGAAGGGGAATGGAAAGTGAATGAAGGGGAACGGAATGGTAAGTGGAAGGGGAATGAAGGGGGATGAAATGAAGGAGAATGAGAAAGGGAATGCAATGAAGGAGAATGGAATAATAAAAGGGGGTGAAAAGGGAATTAAGGGGAATGGAACGGTAAGTGGAAGGGGAATGAAGGGGAACGAAATGGTAAGTGGAAGGGGAATGCTAAGCGGAATAGATTGGAATGAATGAAGGGAAATTAATGGTAAGCGGAAGGCGAATGGAAGGGAATGAAATGAAGGGGATTGGAATGAAGGGGAATGCAATGGTAAGGGGAAGGGGAATGAAATAAAGGGGAATGAGAATGGAAATGAAATGAAGGAGAATGGAATGGTAAGTGGAAGGAGAATGAAGGGGAATGGGAAGTGAATGAAGGGGAACGGAATGGTAAGTGGAAGGGGAATGAAGGGGGATGAAATGAAGGAGAATGAGAAAGGGAATGCAATGAAGGAGAATGGAATAATAGAAGGGGGTGAAAAGGGAATTAAGGGGAATGGAATGGTAAGTGGAAGGGGAATGAAGGGGAACGAAATGGTAAGTGGAAGGGAAATGCTAAGGGGAATGGATTGGAATGGAAAAGAGAATGGGAATGGAAAGAAGGGGAATAGCTTGGTAAGTGAAAGGGGAATGGGAATGGAGTTAAGGGGAATGGAATGGTAAGGGAAGGGGAATGAAATGAAGAGGGATGGGAATGGAATGGTAAGGAGAGGGGAATGAAATGAAGGGGAATGAGAATAGGAATGGAAAGAAGAGGAATAGCTTGGTAAGTGGAAGGGGAATGGAGATGGAGTTAAGGGGAGTGGAATGGTAAGGGGAAGGGGAATGAAATGAAGGGGGATGGGAATGGAATGGTAAGGAGAGGGGAATGAAATGAAGGGGAATGAGAATGGAAATGGAAAGAAGGGGAATAGCTTGGTAAGTAGAAGGGGAATGATAATGGAGTTAAGGGGAATGGAATGGTAAGGGGAAGGAGAATGAAATGAAGGGGGATGGGAATGGAATGGTAAGGAGAGGGGAATGAAATGAAGGGGAATGAGAATGGGAATGGAAAGAAGGGGAATAGCTTGGTAAGTAGAAGGGGAATGGGAATGGAGTTAAGGGGAATGGCATGGTAAGGGGAAGGGGAATGAAATGAAGGGGGATGAGGACGGGAATAGAATGGGAAGGGGAATGGAATGGAAAGGGAACAGGAAATGAAGGGGAATGGAATGGGAAGGTGAATGGAATTGGACGGGGAATGAAGGGGAATGGAATGATGGAGAACGAATGATGGGGAATGGGATAGTAAGTGGAAGGGAATGAAGGGGAATGGAATGAAGGGGAACGGGAATGGAATGAAGGGGAATGGAATGGTACGGGGAAGGGGGATGACAATGGGAATGAAATGAAGGGGAATGAGAGTGGGAATGGCATGAAGGGGAATGGAATGGTAAGCAGAGGGGGAAATGAAGAGGAATGGAATGAAAGGGAATGAAATAACGGGGAATGAGAATGGGAATGGAACGAAGGGGAGTGAAATGTTAAGGGGAAGGGGAGTGAAAGAGAATGGAATAAGAAGGGGAATCCAATGGGAAGGGGAATGGAAGGGGTAAGGGAATGAAGGGAAATGAAATGGGAAGGGGAACGGAAAGGAAAGGAAGAAAAAAAGAAAGAAAGGAGGACGCGTTATTTCAGTCTCTTGAATTCCCTGGAGTGCAATCACGAAAACGTACGGCATCCGATTGTTCTCTATTCTTCTCGTCTTGAAAGCCTTTTTTCTTGTGCATATCAAGTCTGTTGTGTAAATACGTTGAAATAAACACAAAATTACGAAAGCCTCAAAACGAAACGGGGAAAGCCAGCGACTATTTTTCTTTGAGTTCTGCAGAATCGAAACACTCAGACCGGGGAAGAATTATGCCTATACCTATAAGAGTTAATTCCCTTGCTCTTAGGCATTGTGGGTACCACGGGATCCGCCATCTTTGGTGATGAAAATATTCAAGGATTGACAGATAACTCTTTACATTGTGAGAGGCCTTAATTTTAGGTCTCTGGTAGTGGCATATCATCCGAAGGTACCCTATAAGTGTTAAAACAGATTGAACATGAACAGCGTGGAAACCAAAAAGGCTAAGAGAAGAAAGACCAAGGGCACCGTTGTCAAGCCCATTGCAAGTTCGAACGACTCCAATCGAGAAAATCTTGCCAAGTCTTTGATGGATTTACCGCAAGATGAATCAGAAAAAGAGGTAGATCAATTTTACACAGTACTTAGTGTCTGGCATGAATGATTAGTGAGTGGCAGTCGAGTGGTTTTATTCTGTTTGAAGTAGGACGAACTCGTCAAGTGCGTGTCTGGCATACCTGAAATGTTTATGTTTAAATCTCGGAATAAGTAAAAACGTGTTTTAGACGGTCTCATTACATATATATGTAATTTAAATGGCATTCTGATGCTTAAATGAAGCATACGTGATCCATGCTGTTCAGATGTTAACCAGTTTTATTATGTCATGCCATGATACTCCGGTACTCGTCCTACCGAGTCTCATCATCCCCGCCCAACCCTACTTTTGCAGCTCCGCAGATTATCACTTACTGACTTAGGGGCCCTCGCTCATTCACATGAATGCACACACACACACACACACACACACACACACACACACACACACACACACACACACACACACACACACACACACACACACACACACACACACACGCGCGCGCACACACACACGCGCGCGCACACACTCACTCACACACACACACACACACACACACACACACACACACACACACACACACACACACACACACACACACACACACACACACACACACACACACACACACACACACACACACACACACACACTCCAGACACACACGCATGCACGTACGCACCCATGCACTCACCCACTCGCACATGCACCCAAGTGCACACACACTTAAACAGACACACGCGCGCACACACACACACACACACACACACACACACACACACACACACACACACACACACACACACACAGTGTCGTCAATGCACTCACGGCCTTTAGCATTGTCTAAGGAATATCCTTGGCAGTGCATGAAGCAATTAAATCCACATGAAACCATAGCATTGACAGAAACATTCACTTGTATGCTTCTGTTGTCATCTTCACAGTGACTTGGTATAACAATAGCATTACTGACATTATAGTCCAAGCCGTTGTCTTTCTAATTTGTCTGAGCAAAATGACTGCAAGGAACAGCCATTCCTCAGACTCCTGCCCGAGTACTAAGAAATGTTTGTCTCTGAATATTATAATCTGATGTTTCACATTACAAAGCATTGTGTACCCCGTGATAAGTTAAGCATAAAGTGTTCACTTCCAAGACTAGTTGACCTGGAAGCAAGCTGTCACCTGCTAGACCAACATATCTGAAGGAGCAACACTATCAAAGTCTTGCATCTGATACTCTCATTTACTACTGATTTGGCACAGCAGCGACAGTCACAGAAAAGGTGTGCTCTGCATTTCCAGAAGATGAAACTACAATGATTTCCACTGTTTGGTTATGAAGAGAAGATTTGGTTCGAGAGTATTTCTAGTGCACTGGCCTCCTCCTCCTCCTCCTCCTCCTCCTCCTCCTCCTCCTCCTCCTCCTCCTCCTCCTCCTCCTCCTCCTCCTCCTCCTCCTCCTCCTCCTCATCATCATCATCATCATCACCACCTTTTGACCTGTCAAATTGAGGCAAACTGGTTGCAGTACCCAGAGAGAAAGGCTAAGATGAATTAGTTGACTGAAACAAATGTAGACCTGTCTTTAACTCTCTTCACCCCAGGACCCCAGGCAAAAAACCTAACTCCTAACCCTACGTCAAGGAAAACAACATTGTAAAATTTAATGGGTACCTTAAATATAATCAAGTATTAAAACTATTTTTGGTTCAGACAAGTTGTATGTTCTTCCTCATGATACTATATTTCTCTCACATAGAAATCCTGTGAGACTCATATAATGGGCATTAATTTTTTATATATAAAAATACAAGAATAGCTCAGAATCTATGAAGACATGCTGGCCCTCAACCCCTATTCCCTTCTCAAATCCCTCTGACATCTTATCTACAGCACAGGTATACTAAATCACATGCAAGTGAGAGGAGAAGAAGAAAGTCTGAGTTGTCTCCCCCTTTACCACAATCCATGCTGATCCATTTGGTCTAGGACACAGTACCTCATTCAGGAAGGCCATGGTGGAATTTAAAACAATATCCAAAGTTTTATTTTCTTCTTCATGACAGCATGTTTCTCTCAGACAGATAATACTCACCTTTCCTGTGAAGCTCAGATAATGGGAACAAAAATAATACAAGAATAGCTGAGATTATATTAAAATATGTAGGCCTTCAACCTCAATTCCCTTCCCAAATCCCTATATGAGTATGAAGGGTATTCTGCAGGACATGGCTTGACATGTTGGGAGAGAAGGGCCATTTTGGAGGGCCGCACCATGACTTCAGGGTGATGAGAGTTATGTGCCTACATTTCTAATGGGACAGCTATATTTCAATAGGCTGTTGAATTTTATTGAAGCAGTGATCAAAAAGCAGAACTCTGTAAGGTTTCTCACAGTAGTAAGTTGTGGCCAAGTGTTTTGCAGGTAAGGCACAGTGTGAAATAGTAAAATCTATGGTTGGGGCACTTAAATCTAACCTCTCTCTCTCTCTGCCACACTCCTCTCTCTCTCTCTCTCTCTCTCTCTCTCTCTCTCTCTCTCTCTCTCTCTCTCTCTCTCTCTCTCTCTCTCTCTCTCATCTCTCTCCTCTTCTCTCTCTCTTCCTCCCCCCCTTCCCTCTCTCCCCCCCCCCCCCTCCCCCCCCCCACCCCCCTCTCTCTCTCTCTCTATCTCTGCTCTCTCTCTCTCTCTCTCTCTCTCTTCTCTCTCTCTCTCTCTCTCTCTCTCTCTCTCTCTCTCTCTCTCTCTCTCTCTCAACATATTGTTAAATGCCATTTGCAGACAGTATTCACATATGGAGCATGCTCATCTTTGGACATCTCTTGTTTATTTGTGAATAATGTACAGAATTACTTGTGTTTCATAGGATATCTATCATGTATAGACACATCTTTTGGGATGATTTTGGATCTGACATGGCTTGCTAACACACTTGCCTCCCATGTTATGTTATGTCATGCAAACTGCACTTTCTCTACCACCAGTCATGCAGAGATGTCCATGAACACAGTTTACTTACCCAAGGTGGTTTAGATTTCGGATTTCCTCAAACATTTCATGATCACAAAAGGATGCTTCCTACCTGCCCTCCTGCTACCCAAGTTCCTGCAGTGTTTAGTCTGTTTGCTAATGCATTGCCTTCGCTCTTTGCAGAGGATAGAACGGCTCATTGATGCTGGTAGTGAGACAGAGGTAGATCGGAGCCTGAAGATCTTTGCAAGAGGCCCCAACCCGTTTTACCATCGCTGCATCCTCTGCAGCAGCTGCTTGGTTGAAGCTGATATGACGAAACCAGGTAAGTGCATGACTGTTGGGTCAGCAACTTCTGTTCCCTGAGTGAAAACTTCTGTTGAAAAGGACTCTTTGGTGACTCCTTGCTTGTGAGCCAGGTACTTATGTTAGAGGCTTCTGGATATTTGGATGGTAATTAATTTTTTTTAAACTTTAGTTTCAGAGACGTACTTGCTTACAAGTAGTGTTCTCATCTGCGTCTTTTCCTGTCATCAGGTGTTGGTGGTGTTGGATGGGTCTAAAGGCCTCAATGATCATGGGAAAGTGTAAAATAGATGTGGATGATAAGGCCAACTCCCCCAAAAATAGTTGTGGTTATGATAACCCAACTGACTCTTTTTTCTGCTGACCCAAAACTTTTGATCATGGTTGGGGAAAACATTTAATGGTGTAACAAAGAAACTTCATGCTGTACCATCTTCACTGCCCTATGAGCNNNGAGATATTGCTCATCAAAGTCGCGACCCTGAGCGAAGGCCAAAATAAACAAAGATTTCAGCAATTTTACAACTTTATCATTGTTTACACTAATACAGCACAGTTCAGATATTGACATATTCTTAAAATAGAAGTTGCTGCCAGTAAGAATCTGCAATAAGAAACATGCCTGCAGGAAGGGTAAAGCAGAGATATCATGCCAAAGTGGCTTCAAAATGACTTCAAAAGAGCATGAATATTGCCCAGGGGGGCATGTTTACAGGTCTGTAGTTCTCATAATAAGGGACACAGAGGCCTCAAAATCCATTTTCACACCTCGATGTACATATATATATTAAGCCTAATTTTATTTTAGCAATACACTTTAGTGGAAAAAAAGTTATAGGGCTTCACATTTGACAAAATCCTCAATTTCCACGACAGAAATCGGCAGTTTAAAACTAAATTTCACTTTAAAGACCAATATCTTCAGAACTATGGCAGTCTGAGTATTCAAATTTGGCCTGTAGTTTATGGACACAATATGCAACAGACAAACATTCAAATTCAATACTTTAAGTTAGTAGTTAGAACTAAATGTACTTGTGAAAGTAAAAAAGTGCAAGTTTTTAGTGGTCGCACAGTGGGAAAAGTGAACTTAAAGACAATTATCTTCAAATCTATTCAAGGGTCAACTTTCTAATTTGGTATGCAATTTATGCACAGACTAAGCAACTCTAAAACATTCACAATTCAATAGTCAGAAATTGCAAAACATAATTATGAGGAATTTATGCCCGTTTCAGTGGTAAAACTGGAAAACTTACCTTCACATGGACAGCAGAAAAGACTCAAGAGTATTCAAATTTGGTCTACAGTTTATGTACATATCAAACAACTCAAAAAGATTCAGAATCAACACAAGATTCTATAGTTGTAACAATAGTCATATCAAAAATATGCAAAAAAGGGTCAACGTCAGTACACTGAATTTCAGTACCAGAGCACAAACGGTTCATAATATGAATGCATATATGTACAACTACAATCTCCTATTAATTGCCAGGGTGAGCAGCAAGGTAGTTTTTACAGTCACTGTACATCTCACTGAGATCAGCAGGGGGGAACTGAAAATAAAAAAAGAATGTTTTAGCTGCGAGTTGCAACTACTGAACTAGCTGAGTTCTGTGGAAACAGACGACAGAAAGGCTTCGATTCACAACTTCCGGTTCAACCACTTGTGTTTGAAATCACGTTTTATGCATCTAAACTATGAAAAACAAACTGCATCAATACACAAATACCCTTAAAACGTTTTCCTCCATCAGCAGGTGCAATATTTTGACCAGTTGCTTTGACTTTAAAAAATCAGTGACTTCAATACGAGGACAACCGGCGCATCAGATCTGCAATCGGTCTTTGTCAAAAATCGACTGAGAGTTCAACGTCATTTTCAAATATTTTCACGAAATAAAATCAATAATCCGTCTACAAAAACAACCATAAGATTCTTCTTTTTAAAATAAATGTTCACTTACCGAAATATCGTTCGATTTTCTGGAGAAATGACGAAGTGAAACAGTCCGGTGGAGCGGAAGATTTTTCCGTGTCGACCACGTTGAGACATTCGAATTGAATGAGCGGCGCTTTGCGCGCATGCGCCGTAGATCTTAGTTTTGTATGTCATTAAAACCGGCGAAAAACGACCTTTCCGACGCTACCAGTAATGTGTAGGCCAAATTCAATAACTTTTATGAAAATCCTCTTCAAAGTTCAATGTTTTTTGAGCGATGTTTTTAATCGAAAATCTGACAAACTTCGCAGAATCATTGAAGAATAAAAATTATACGAAAATAAAGCTGAATCATTCCTCTTTCAGCCTCAAATCATTTGCATACCATGAATGAAACTTTTACACACGCGCAATGGAATTTTGCATGGTGACCCGATTCCGCCAACCACGCGAGACGGAAAACCAGTGGCAGCCAGCGCTGCGAACGCTGCGCTTTCAGCATGTGGGATTGCTTTTATAATTAATTTTTACACTTGCGTTCTTGCATTAAACTAATATTAATTAGCTGCAATCGATAGACGAAGATTCAAACTTTTTATTCCCATGTTTAATATTGCTTGAAAAACAAACAGAATGGAGAAATCTCTTCTGAAAAAAGGCCAAATTTCAAGCAATTTTGGCGTTTCCCGCATAGCTGTATAGAGGCTGCCGGTACCTACTGTAATAGAAGTCGGGGGATGCAGTTTTGTTTGTCAACATTATTATAATTCAGTTATTAATCCTTAGTTACTTCACAGAATCCAGTGATTGTCTTCTCCAAGGAACATCAAAACTTCCTTTGATGGCAATACAGTCCTTTTTGAATAATAATACCTGCACTTCGTGATGTTCGGATATCTTCCTGTCAGTGTATTGCATTGCATTGTTTATCTCAATAGCCCAACATTTGAAATATGGTTTTTGTCATCAATAAAAATACTAAAATAAAGAACATTAACTGTATTGATCTCATTTTTAATGCAGCCCATTTTAGTTGACATGAATGTACAACAAAAAATACCACTCACTTACTTTGAAGACTGGGTTTTGTAACATCTAATAGAAAGTTTTGATTTCAGAAAGGTGTATTTGTACTTATCCTCATATAGCGTATTATGTCCAATTGCACTGGAGCCCATGACATTTTATCATGTAATTGTACACGTTGCATCTGGGAGTATTGGAATATGCCATTCCAGTTTGCATTACAGCAGCCTGCAGATTTTGCCAGGTGTGTCTGCTCTGTGACCATTTGATCTTTGAAGGTACTGGTCACACCAAGGTGCTGCTTGCTCGGGCCACTGGGGATGCCTTTGTTGTTGAGACCTTACTGTTTCCATTGCAGCTGCCCGGATACATGTGCCAGAACTGCCGAGATGTGACCACAAAGGAGCTGGACAGACAGTTTGCTCTAGACCCCTCTATTCTGGTACTTTGACCCATTTCTCGCACTGATTAAAAATTTGTTTACATTTTTCTTTTAGGAAGTAAAGTGAAAAATTCTGGCACATTGAGCTGATCTTTTCATTTTTGTCCAAAAGATGAGGGTCATAATCAACAGTTTATTTATGTTTTTCACAAATGTCTCTCAGAAATGCTGGCTGTGCATTATTAATGACTTTGATCTCTTTCAAGATCTCTTGCTATAGTAATGAGAAGGCAATGTGTGTGTGTGTGTGTGTGTGTGTGTGCGCGCGCGTGCGTGTGTGCATGCATGCTATGCGGGAAACACTAGTTGTGAAACTGATGTGGCGTTTGGTTTCAAACTGTTTATCTATCCCACAAGTCCCGAACCCATTTTCCTTGTTTGTATTGATTGACACGTGCCACAGAATGGAGTCAGCCTATCTATAACACATAAACTTTAACTACTCATGGGAGCCATGCTTTCACCGGATGTTTGATCTGTTGATAAAGCATACCGTTTCACCTCTTTGTTTCAGAGTACAACTGACTTCAGCTCTGAAATGAATCTGATGTCAGGGTTGAATGCCCTTCAAGAAACCAGACAAGCCAACGGAGCAGTGTGCCACTGCCCAGCCTGTATGGAGAGGAGGTGAGGAATGACCAGGGTGGTGTTGGCACAGGTGAAAGTGTGTTGTCAGGTCAGTGGTCGGTCTTACTGTTGACAAGCAGATTTTAAAGGAGAACAGATAATGACAAATGAGTAGATGTTGATAGCAGTAAAAGAGAAGGAAGCAGACTAACATGGGACAGGTTGTGGGACAGAATGCATGCCTGCATGCATACACACACACAAACACACACATACATGTACACACACACAAACACACACATACATGTACACACACATACATGTACACACACACAAACACACGCATACATGTACACACACACACACGCATGCACACACACACACACACACACACATGTACACACACACACATGTACACACACACACACACATGTACACACACACACATGCACACACACACACATACATGTACACCAGAGCTGCCAAGTGCAACGATTTAGGCGTAGCATGCTACGATTTTGACATGCTTGCTACGATGCTGCGATACGTCAGTGAAAAACTACGATTTTTCAAAGCCTCGAACTGGACTCTTGACCGTCACGTAGAACACACACACTCCCTGTGCTTGTAGGGCAGGGAAGATAGGATGGCATGCAGTTTGTTGTTTACTGTCAATTTCCTTCTTTCTTTCTTTCTTTCTTTCTTTCTTTCTTTCTTTCTTTCTTTCTTTCTTTCTTTCTTTCTTTCTTTCTTTTAATGATCAGGGGGGAAAAGTTTAGGGTTGGCAGAAAAAATAAATGGTCGGGTTGGGTTACCACAACCACAACTCTTCTTTTTTGGGTTGTCTTATGGCTGTATTTGCTTTGCAGGGAGATCTCTGCCGAGCATGAGCGGGAGGCTGCGGAGCTTGAGAAGTGGTGGGATGAGCTGCGGGCATTGGTGCAGGAGATCTACCGTGCACAGACACCAGTCTTGCTGGAGAAGGATGGGCAGTGTATCAACCAGCTTGTCCACAGGTACTGTTGGGTCAGGGCCTTGTGTGGGTAGCCCTTCATTGCCCTGCCTTTTGGGCAGCCTGAGTGTGTAGCCCCTCACTGCCCTGCCTTTTGGGCAGCCTGAGTGGGTAGCCCTTCAGTGCCCTGCCTTTTGGACAGCCTGAGTGGGTAGCCCTTCAGTGCCCTGCCTTTTGGGCAGCCTGAGTGGGTAGCCCCTCACTACATTGTTGTTGTTGTTGTTGAGAATACTGTTGGGCAGCCTGTCAAATATTTTGGGCTGCTTATTATTTTAATCATGGATATGGTAACTATTGATTGCCTTTGCTATTTTGCGTGTCTTCATGGTATACACTTTGCATTGATTGTTGTGTACATGTGTATTTTAGTTTTAGATGTTACATATGTTCAGTATTACATGATGGATTTATTGTATTGTAGTAACTTCTTCCCTTTGAATGGTAACATGACATGCTCTTTAATGAAATCATAAAGAACATGTGAATCTGCCACATACTTTGAAGACCATTTTTTCTTTCACAGAAAACTGAAAAATGTTTTTATTTTGTCCTTAAAAAAAATCATTTTAACTCACTGGAGTCGTATCGCGAAAAATATCGCGATAGGCATCCTCCTGCCAGAGTCGTATCGCGAGATTGTTTGCGATGCGTTTGCAAAATTCTCCCTTTCGCTATAACGGTCTAAAGGAGGTAAATCTTGTTAGCCTTTTTAGCTGAAGGAAATTGCAAGCAGATTTACCTCCCTTTAAAATATATTTCGACTGATGATCGGAAATCGTAACCTTTGTGCATGTGGTGTGTATGTTGACAAAAAGGCGGGAATGCATACTGCAAAACGTTTGATCTTCCAATTCTATGAACAAATACTTTGATTTGGTTGATTGCTAGCCTCCATCTGCTTGTATTTGTCTGTACTAAATGTTTATACACATTTGCATTACTTGGATATTGACATTTAAAGTTTCTCATTTTCTAGGCGCTTGTAAGCTTCCCATAACAGCTAGTGAACTGATTTTTTCCCTACTTTTTCATTTTTGTGCATGTACACATTCAATTCTATGGTGTGTAATTCATTATTATCATTTTTAATCCCTTAGATCATTCTTTGAATGTAAAGAGTACAAAACAAGCTTTCATTTGATTTATTATTTGTATTGTTATCTTATGCCTTTGTATCTTTTTTATATTTTTGAAAATGCACGAAAAACTTATGATCCCGGAGAACGATCACAATATTTAGCCACGACTCCAGTGAGTTTAGGAATGTCTCCCTGGGCTGCCACTGTGCAGCCTCCAACAAGCATTTCACTGCTTGGTGTAGGAGAGGCATTGTGGGTGAACCAAGGATACAACTCAAGGATCTGTACAGCTTCGAACAAGCACCTGCCAGTTTCATAGTGACTGCCGTCCAGTTCCTAAGCCTCTAGACTCGAGCCTTTCTAGTTGCTTGCAGCCTTCCCCATGTGTGCTGGGGTAAGAATGGACCCACCAAGTCTCCCCATATGATTCATAACAGGTGAATAATGAGGGAAATGGTGACTTGATTAGCTCTTTCTCTGACCTGTCCTGATGAAGCCTACAAAGGCTGACAGATCTTCAAACTCCTTTAATTAATTCAAACATTTTTGCAGGCTGTGCCTCCACGACCCACACCAGCTGTTCCTGAGGCTGGAGTTACAGGTGCGGGAGTTTGTCATGGAGAAGAGAGCACTGCTGCAGAAGCAGCTAACACTGGGCTACAAGACTCCAGAGACCTCAAGTCAGTTCATCAGCCTGCTGCTAGAGGAGTGGAACCAACTGCGCCTTGCATCCCACCAGACCTCCAAGTGGCTCACTGACCTGGTAGGTTGTTGTGTGGCAGGTGTGATGCACTGTGTTGCAGGTTGTCTGCCCTGGCCACCGCACTGCACCCGAGGCAGGAGGAGTTTTGTGCGTTGTAGTGGGCAGCTCTGTATACCCTGCAAAAAGCAATAGTGCTGTCCTTGATCCTTGGTGGGGTGCCCTGTCTGCACCACATGTTGGCAGTGGTGCTGTTTTTGTTGGCTAACCTGCCTGTCAAAGTGTTGGCAACAGTGCTGTTTTTGTTGGCTGTCCCGCCTGTCAAAGTGTTGGCAACAGTGTTGTTTTTGTTGGCTGTCCTGCCTGTCAAAGTGTTGGCAGTGGTGCTGTTTTTGTTGGCTGTCCTGCCTGTCAAAGTGTTGGCAACAGTGCTGTTTTTGTTGGCTATCCCGCCTGTCAAAGTGTTGGCAGTGGTGCTGTTTTTGTTGGCTGTCCTGCCTGTCAAAGTGTTGGCAGTAGTGCTGTTTTTGTTGGCTGTCCTGCCTGTCAAAGTGTTGGCAGTAGTGCTGTTTTTGTTGGCTGTCCTGCCTGTCAAAGTGTTGGCAGTGGTGCTGTTTTTGTTGGCTATCACGCCTGTCAAAGTGTTGGCAGTGGTGCTGTTTTTGTTGGCTATCACGCCTGTCAAAGTGTTGGCAGTAGTGCTGTTTTTGTTGGCTGTCCTGCCTGTCAAAGTGTTGGCAGTAGTGCTGTTTTTGTTGGCTGTCCTGCCTGTCAAAGTGTTGGCAGTGGTGCTGTTTTTGTTGGCTGTCCCGCCTGTCAAAGTGTTGGCAGTAGTGCTGTTTTTGTTGGCTGTCCTGCCTGTCAAAGTGTTGGCAGTAGTGCTGTTTTTGTTGGCTGTCCCGCCTGTCAAAGTGTTGGCAGTGGTGCTGTTTTTGTTGGCTGTCCTGCCTGTCAAAGTGTTGGCAACAGTGCTGTTTTTGTTGGCTGTCCTGCCTGTCAACGTGTTGGCAGTAGTGCTGTTTTTGTTGGCTGTCCTGCCTGTCAAAGTGTTGGCAGTAGTGCTGTTTTTGTTGGCTGTCCTGCCTGTCAAAGTGTTGGCAGTAGTGCTGTTTTTGTTGGCTATCCCGCCTGTCAACGTGTTGGCAGTAGTGCTTTTTTTGTTGGCTATCCCGCCTGTCAAAGTGTTGGCAGTAGTGCTGTTTTTGTTGGCTGTCCTGCCTGTCAAAGTGTTGGCAGTAGTGCTGTTTTTGTTGGCTGTCCTGCCTGTCAAAGTGTTGGCAGTAGTGCTGTTTTTGTTGGCTATCCCGCCTGTCAAAGTGTTGGCAACAGTGCTGTTGCCTCTTTGTTTCCTATGTGCACAACATTGGGCAGTACTTTTTGTAAGTTGCCCTGCCTGTATTCCTGTGGACGTCATTGCTGTTTTTTTGTTGTTGTTATATTGTATAGGTAGACTGTCTTGTGTACAAGTATGTAGCTATGCTGCTTTAGTAGACAAACCTGCTTGTATCACTGCAGGCAATATTGCTGTCCTAAAAGTGTTAGTAGACTGCCTGATCTTGTTCATGGTTGTGCTGATATTTTTATGGTAGCTTGCCCTGCCTGTATTTCTGAAGGCAGCAATATTATCCCTCTGTGTTGGTGTCCTGCCCTGTGTACATCACAGTTGGCAGTAGTGCTGGTTCTGTAGGCTGCCTTGTATGTAGCACTGTTGTCAGCAGTGTTGTGCCACTGCACTGGTGGGATGCCTTGTATGTAGCACTCTTGTCAGCAGTGTTGTGCCACTGCACTTGTAGGTTGAGGAAGGGGTTGGCACTGCTGTATTGCCTAGGGGCTGTTGTGTATTTATGTCCATGAGGTTCATAGTATCACAGACTGTTGCTTCTGTATAAATGAAACCTCTTTGTTGTCAAAATTGCCAGGATCTGAGCAAGCAGAGAGGCATGGGGCAGTCCTCAGCACTGTAGAGTATCTCCATCAGGTGATGGCAGCAGTGTTGGTTACTCCTTGCCAAAGCACTATCCTGGTTATGCTTGCTTTGATTTGAATGAGGGATAATGATGCTGAAGTGCTATGCAAAGTTTGTTTTCATCAGCTATCCACTCTTGTGGAGAAACAACCAAACCACAGGAAATATATTTTCATGGTGATATATTGATGTTGATTTGAGTTTGTGTAGTTGGGGCTCACAGACAAAATATCTATGCCTAATGTATTAATGCATTGTCTTATTTGTCTCTTTGCAGAAGGAACACCTGCAGAATTTCAAGATCACATGGGAGTTGCATAACAATCACCTGTACCAGTCCATCGTCTACACCGACCCCTCAATACACAACAGCCTCAATGTCTGTGTTGACCAGATCAGGTACTGCCTGTTTGTCTATGGGTAAAGCTTCACTGCACCAGTATGATACAAACAAATCTAGCAACATTTTGTTTGTTTTGAGTGAATGAGACTTAAGCAAGCTGATGGTAGATTTTGCAGAATAAATTTCCCCCTGTGGGTTGGGGACAAGAATAGACCCATCATGTCTCTTGTGCAATTCGTACGAGGCAAATGACAAGGGAAATAATGAATTATCTTGCTCTTGCTCCACCCAGCTCTAGTGAGGCAACAAAGGCTGATCAGTAAAATCTCCTTTCATTCATTCATTCATTCATTCATTCATTCATTCATTCATTCATTCATTCATTCATTCATTCATTCATTCATTCATTCATTCATTCATTCATTCATTCATTCATTCATTAGTTAATTTGTTCATTCATTCATTTATTTGTTTGTTCATTCAATCATGTTTTCATTATAGAATGAATTCATATCATCTATCATCATAAATGACGTTGAATTTGCAGCAGGAAATGTTGCTGCTTTTGTTAGGTAAACTGCAAACAAAAGTGAATTTCTGCCTTGGCATTGCTGAGTCCAACATGTTATGGGTCAGCCCTCTTGATAACCAAAGAAGCTGTATGTATTCATATAACTGTGTTGCCTGCATTTAGCCTTTCAAGGTATTTTTTTACTTTTTTCCCATCTCTCTACACCTCCAAAAAAAAAGAGTATCATTAGCCCAGGAGAGGCTTCGGGTTGGCTTTGAACTCACGAGGGCACAAGGGGAGAGCACTGGGATGGGAGCTGCCAGGATCTTTCGTAATGTCAAATACACAACATTCATACTGGGAAGATCCCATAGACATCACAACTCTTTTTTTTCTTCTGGCATGTCTAAACGTTTAGCCAACAGGTGCATCAAAGGATGTACACCTATACATTCATGCACAATCATTCACTCATTCATACCAGATAAAGTGACAAGACAGGGTAGCAGCAACTTTTTATTTGATCAACAGGATTTGTTTTTAAATTTTTCCCCATCTCTCCCGCCCCTGGGATTGAACCATGGCACAGTGCCTTGCTGCCAAGTATACTCGTATCTAAAATGACCAAATCTGGCAGTTTTCTGGGAGGGGGTTAAAATTGGGGGTGTGGGTGGGTGGAAGAACAGCTGATATATATATATATATATATATATATATATATATATATATATATATATATATATATTTTCCTGAGTGGATGATATCAAAGTTCATTGTTAGAATGTAGACAGCAGCATGTAACACTTCATAATAAGATGTTGTTGCCAGAAGAAAGAGTTTGGGCTAGGAGACAGTTTTTGTGTTTGAGTGGTAGAGGAGTGCACAGATGTCTCTTAGGATTAGGGTATGGAATTTCAAAAAGTTTTTTCCTGCTGTAGGGTCGTGCTTGGGATTTCTCTGGGTGGTTTGATCACATGATGGGGTCTGAGTGATCTCTCTTCTCGGCCCAGCTACTCGAATAGGTCCCTAAAGCCCGACTGCCAGGGGTTCAGCAGATGAGAAGGTGTTGAGTGGCTCCAGGGATATGTTGCACTCATCTTTAGATGGCCCTCTGATATGTTGACACAATAGAGTTCTCTCCCTCTTTTACCAAAACATGCATATTCCCAGCAAAAAGGTAGCAGTTTTAGTTGACTGAGCTGGGATATTTGGTTTTGGGGGTACTGTTGCTGAGTCAAGCCCGCTAGTGCGGCATATGTAAAGGTTGTCTAATTTTCTCTCTGTTGTGATTTGTTTTGAAGCAGACTGTTTTCTTTCACTCAATGAAGGAAGGGTTTGTGCATGCCCATACAAGTGGCTGGGGTGGAGGTCATGAACTTTCCCCCCTCAGAGTGGCTTATGCAATCAGTCCTAATTATGAAGCCATGGTTAGGGATAATTGCTGGCAAAATCTGTACATAACAGATAGTTCTCAAAGTTTCCTGTTGAGTCATTCCACCTACTACAGAATTTTCTATGATCAGTCATACAAGGATAATGCCATGGCTTCATATTGAGAGATATAGTCATCATAATTTATTACTGTGGCTGTTCTCTTGTAATGTTGCAATTGATTTGCATATTTACCGAGGAATGTCCCAATCTCAATTGCTGCAAAGATACAGATTGTTCTTCTCTCGTCATTGTGGGTTGGGGTAAGAATAGACCCACCATGTCTGCTGTTGAAACTGGGGACTCATTTTCAAACCATGCCGTTTTGTACATTGTGTCATGTTGAGGCAACACAAATCTAACTGGGATTCATAAGAAGTGAATAACTAGGAAACTCGTGACGACTTGTGCTTATTTGAACCAGCGCCAACTAAATTTTGTTATTAATGACCAGAAATAGCCCACAGGCACTATACGCTGTGAAACACCATTCATTCATCATCCATCATCATCCCCTGCTACCTCATCTCCTCCGCTTGCCAACTGTACCCACTCCTACTGTCTCATGCAGACAGTAGGAGTGTGTGATATATGCTTGCTTTGCTTTCTTCCAGCAACGTTCATTTAGTGTAAGCAATGGGAATCCCTCTATTCCCTGGATCTGGAGCAATGCAGGCAGAGCAGAGCACATACACTGGCTAGAAATGCACAGGACAGTTGCAGCTGCTTCTGTAGCAGAAAGCTGAGAGACAATGGCGAGGAGCAGAGAGGAGAACATGAATGAAGCAGTGATGATGACGTCTTATTTAAAGATGAATGAGGTACTTTCTGATAAAGCTGTGCTTTGATGTTCCAGAAATGCAGCAGCCTATCAGGCAGGATTCCCCACCTTGTTACACGACTTCCACCAATTCCAAAACGACATGTCGGTCACGCTGGTGGTGTGGCGGGAGTGCCACCAGCTCGTGGAGGCCTACAATGAAGAACAGGTTAGCCATTCTTTGCCATCCCTCCCCCGCCCCCCTTTTTGACATGGAGTTGCATCGCTGCCTCTTTTCTTTGATGTCTGTTCAGTTCCTGAGAGTGATGGGGTGAAACCATGCATGAGATATGGCAATGATACACTGTATGGTGCATGTAGAATCGTTGAAAGGTTTGTGTGTGTATTTATACTGTAGTTTTACAACATTATATCAATATGCATTGTCATGAATGACGTATTGCCCAAGATTGGGGGGGGGGGGAGGAGGAGGAGAGAGAGAGAGAGAGAGAGAGAGAGAGAGAGAGAGAGAGAGAGAGAGAGAGAGAGAGAGAGAGAGAGAGATATGATTTTGCCATCTGTAATCCTCTCCCTTTTCAAACCACGATGTGTTTGGGTCACTCACTCTGACCTTAGATGCCACCATTGTGATTGGAATGCAAAACATCTTGTAGTGATCACTGTCACTGAGTTGGTTGGTGTGGGGCTCCTCAGTAAGGAGCTCCTTCTCAGTGAAGAGGGTTTGTTGGTGGAGTTGCATGCCCAACTGCTTCGGCTGGGCATGGCATTTCCTGACCCATGTTGTCTTTATCTTGTCATTGAGAAGGTGGACTACTTTGCATGTGGTATGAATAAAGGTTCAGCATCTCTTTCATTGCTTGGCCTTTTTTAAAAACAGATCTTTGATTTCCAACTACTTGAGTAGCCATGGTCTCCACAAGGTCTCTTGAAACCACAGTGCAGGAAGGCAGTATCAAGGATGTTCTGTGAGAGTGCCAACTTCTTGGTGCCTCCTAACAGTGCACCAGATAGCTTGCTTGTGGATCTAGAGGACAGTCACTATCGACTTGTTTGTTTGTCAAACCCTTGAGGGGAAGCTGGACATTTGCACATCGCATCTCCTGATACCATGGTTTACTTCAGTAGAATAAAGCAAAACTATATCAAATCATCTGTGACTAGTAGAAGAGTATGTGGAATTTGAACTAGGTTGTCATGTGTTTGATGTGAAATTTTGAAAATACATTTGGACTAGTAAATATGGAAGCAGGACTTAAAAGCCACCCCGTTAAAAAAGAAAAGAAAAAAAAAGAAGAAAAAAACCAAACACCTTCCAGTGATCTTTGTGATCATTTTTTTGTCTTCAGGAATCTGGCAGTCTATCTTTTACTTATGTACACAACATATTCAGCTGTTCAGGTTCATTGGGGCCACAGCCACGTACTTTTACTGAAGAAAAATATACATATATACTACATATACACAATCTACAGATGTTGTGGTGTTGTCAGCATTTCTAAACTCTTACATGATCCTCACATGTAAAAAACGTGTGACCCCTGACATTGATGACATTAGTTCTGCTGCAATGTGGGATGAACCACCTTTTGGTATGGAGTATGTGGAAGGAAGCAGTCACCACCATGCAGGCCCATTGAAGAAGGCGCTGTAGAATGGTGTTTCCTGGTGTAATACTCTTGGAGTCATTCTGTATCCTTGAATTTCATTAGGTCTCGAGTCATGCTGTAGCAGATTTGGTGCACCTTTCACAGCCATTTTCTGTTCAGTGTATCAATTGTTCTCAGGAGCAAGCATGTTTAAGAAGAGTTGCATGAGAAATGGTGAAATTCCATAACAGAGGCTGGGGCTGAGAGATAATGTTGTGGCCTTTCATTCCTTTCATATGGCCTTGCAGTGACTGGTTGGATTGCTGTGTCATTTTGTTTGAAGGTTGGTGAGCTGTGTATTTTCTTTGGGAAAGGGTGTGTTTCCCTCTCCGTCTTCCACATCCAAACTTTCATGAATGTAAACATCAGGTTCTCCATCTAGTTCTTTCTCAAACTTGCCACTGTTGAAAGAATTGGGTCCAAATCTTCACCATACCACTCCTCTGAATTTTCAAGCTGAACCATTTTGTACTTTGTGTCGTGAGTTGAGGCAACCCAAATCAAGCTTCCCCTGTGGGTTGGGGTAAGAAATGACCCACTCTCCCTATGCATTTATTAAGAGGTGAATAACTAGGGAAATTGTGACTTGTTCGCCTTTTAACAAATTCTTGTTTTTCATGATTGATGTCCTTGAATAGCCTACAAAGGCCGATAGGCCATAAAACTTTGCCCACCTATCTATCCATCCATCCCAAATCAAACATGGCTTGTTTTCTTTTCTTCCCACCCTTTCCACCTCCCAAGACAGCCATACAATCTCAATGAGACATACCACAGGTAAACTAAACTGACCATTCCAAGGCTTGGGCCTTGCTGTAAAGGGAATATGTGTCACCAGACCGTATCCAATTTTTCCCACTTGACTTGGTGGGAGTGCCAGTTTTGGTGACTGAAGAGAAGAGGGTTGGTCAGTGCCTCAAATTTTTTCCATTTTCCTTGTAAGCCATGTGGCAAGGAATCTTTTGCTAAGTAAAGCTACTTTTGGTCATCTTTAAAAAAGCCTTTGGATAGCTTGACAAAATTTAAATTTCTAGTGTGATTTGAAGATGTTATTACATTATGTAGGTTGTGCTGTATAAGAAAATCATGCCAGGAGCATATTTTCCATTTGAATTGGTACATGACATAGTTAACATGACATAGTTAACAACAGTTTCTTTGTGGGTTTTCAGTGCAGTTTCATTAACTTTCTGTCCCATTTGCTGCACACTGCGCCAACGTGCTTCCTGTTGCTTTCCAACTCACCGCTGTGTGTACCAAACCAAGTTGCTTCATTTCATTTTGTATTTTCAGTTTGGCAAAAACCTTTTACAGGCACCTAATGCGGTTTTACAATGGAGAGCTGTCCTTTAACATCAGATGTACATTGTTCACAATATAAAGGCTTTGAGAGTTGTTTTCGTCGACTGTACGTGATTGTTTTAATCACAATGGTTGACGAGGAACCGGGAAGTTCATCTCAGGGCCCTAGTCGTCATATGGCCAAAATCGGTTGTTTGATTATTGAATCATGCATGAGAATAAACGACAAAAGTAGAGATGCATTGAAGATCAGCATGATGAGGAATTCATGGAGTCAAGTCCAGTGTTTTTATTTCAAGAATCCAAGTTGGAGTCTGACTCAGAAATGACACCACCTCCTTCCAGACAACATACACCTGATCCTGGACATTTGGTCAAAGGTAAAGGCAGAGATGAAAGAAACAGCCTGCAGCTGACCCAACACCATCAACAAGTCATCAAGTTCTCCTTTGCCTAGACCGGATGGAGAGTGGAGGCAAGTGACTGAAGATTCTACAAAGAACTCTTTTTGATTTCAATCATCATGCAAGCCTGGAATTTTGCCAAATCTGGGCATCAACGCTTCTTCCCATGTGATCCACTGTTTTTCCAAGCTGTTTGACATTGAAGTAAGAGATTTCCTCATCAGTTCCATCAACTGCTATGTACTGAAAGCAATAACGTTGAACACTCCTCCCCTGCTGAGCTCCGTCCACAGAAGATGGGTGGACATCACACCTCACAAACTTAACAAGTTTCTGGTTACAATCATCCTCATGGGACTGGACAAAAGTCCAGAGATAGCCAACTTTTGGTCAGCCAACTTTTGGTCCATGTCTTGCAACACAGAGCCATCCGCCTCTCAAACGAACTCAAGGTGTACAAGGCAGTGGCCCTCACTTCACTGCTCTATGGTTTCGAGACATGTACTCTGAACCACAGGCACATCAAGCGCCTTGAATAATTCCACATGTGCACCCTGCGGTCAATCATGCGGAAAAGCTGGCAGGACTGCATTACCAACCAGGAGGTCCTTGACAGAGCTGGCTCCACAAGCATCGAAGCCAAGATCATCAATGCCCAGCTTTGATGGTCCGGGCATGTCATCCGCATGCAGGATTCCAGAATCCCCCGGCAGCTCTTCTACGGCAAGTTGGCACAGGGAGGTCGGAAACAAGGAGGTCCAAAGAAAAGCTACAAGGACAACCTCAAGGTGAACATCAAATGGGCAAACCTCCAACCACAACACCTTGAGGCCTCTGCTGCTGACAGAACCCTCTAGCGTGCCACCACCCAAAAAGCTGCATGATCTTTTGAAGATGGCCGCTGTTGTCGTCTTGAAGCTGCGTGAGCAAGGCGACACAGAGCTGCTTCAACCTCAATCCAGACCATTGTTCCTTTCCCCACCTGCAGCCGCCTGCGTGCCTCGAAGTTTGGACTTCAGAGCCTTATGCACATCCACAGATGATGGCACAGCAAGTCGTCTTGCTTGACATCTGAGAGACAACCAGGAAGTAGAAGAAAGAAGAAGGTCCATGTCATCCAAGTTCTACCTACTCTGACATCATGCCATGTTTGCCAGGAACAGGTTTCCAGATACCTTCCGCACCATGCTGCATGCAGGGGATGAAGATGCTGAGGGCCTTCATGAACGTTCTCACCCAGTTTTAGGCTGCCTTGTACCCTTACAAGAAACTGAGCATTGATGAGATGGTTATAGGATTCAAGGGGAGATGGCACCTCAAGCAGTTCAATGCTGCAAAACCCAGCAAACACCACATCAAGACATTTGGTCTCTGTGATCCTGCTACTAGCTGTGTCACAAACATCCTGACATACTTTGGTGCTGATGCATCATATGACCCTGAGGC
Source organism: Theodoxus fluviatilis (assembly GCA_034096865.1). Classification (NCBI taxonomy): domain Eukaryota; kingdom Metazoa; phylum Mollusca; class Gastropoda; order Cycloneritida; family Neritidae; genus Theodoxus; species Theodoxus fluviatilis. Next base: position 49,614 of record JAWQFJ010001100.1, on the reverse strand, counting down.
AGACCAGAATTTGGGCCAGGCAGTGAAGATCTTTGCCACTCTGCTGTCATCTGTGGGCCCAGGCCACAAAATATTTGCAGGCAGGCATTGCACCACCGGGTCCTCATTGACTCCCAGCAGGAAAGACAACAGTACTACACAAGCATCCTCAGCGAGAACTGTGTAGATTTTGCTCCTCAGCTGAAGCAGCTGTCTCTCCAACACAGAGAAATGCAGTGGTTTCTCGAGTGATGACACCATTCTCTGTAAGAGTTTCAGAGACAAAAAAGCCCAGAAGAAAGTGCTGATGCTATCTATTGATGCAGAAGTTGGCTCAACACAAGTCAAAGCACAGGCCAATGCCCACCATGGTCCATCAGTACAATCTCAATATAAATGAATGTGATCTGAAAGACCAGAAAGTGTCTTACTACAGCATCTATGAGAGGAAGATAGTGAAATGGTGGGGGAAAACTGTTCCTCTGACTCACTGAAGTAGCCCAGGTCCACGCCTTCATCCTCTACAGTCTGGCCAGAGGGAAGGGATCCAAGTCTGCAAGCCGGAAGAGCAGCAAGCTACAGCTCCAATCTCAACTCACAGAGAGGGCTGCAGTGACCCTGCCACAGCCAGGAGCAGACACCAGGAGACAGCCTGGAAGACCAACCAGTGCCAGCCCCTTGGAGCCCCACCAAGGTCTCCCACACATCATCTCCTACTTGAAGGTTGACTGAGACTCTGTCTTCTGTTCTACACCAGCTCAGAGGAAGAGAACACACTTCTTCTGCCCTGAATGTGCAAACCAGCCTCATTTGCACCCAGCTTTGAGAACTAGCACAAGGCATTACAAGCCACCAGTCCTTTTGTAAATAGGTGTACAGAACAGAAGAAGAAAAGTACATAACATCAACCTGATTCCTGATCAACAATTCCCTGATTGTAATTTTGTTAATTGGTTAGACTGTTCAGAAAAATTGGTGCTCATTGACTGTCAAAGATATTGTCTTCAAATTGTGAGAGGACCTTTCTCGCTGGATAATTGCCTTGTGGTGAGATGATGGAAAGAATCAGCCAGATGGATACCAGGATATTGCTTGGTAAGTTCAAAATCTGCATGTTCCTTTTTCCCTGATCTTGAACAAGTCGGTCACTGTAACCATAATTTCTGAAATTCGTTGATTTCTACCATAAACGTTCTTCTTTATCTTGTAGGGCATTCATATTCCTTTAGAATGATATACCACATAATGCATGTTGCATTTTATGTGTAGGCACAATATACTCTGTAAATATCATCACAGAGTTTGTTTGTTTTTTCCATAAAAAATAATTGTGCAGTGTTGTGTTAAAGCCTGGTATGGAAAGAGTTCATTCCTTGTGCAAAAATGGTAATACAGAAATTGTTAATGCTGTTCCTTGGGATTTCTTGTGCTGTTGAACAAGGTGGCCACCAGCATCATTTTGGATTTTAGATAAAAGATTAATGAGAGAAAAATAGTGAGTTAACCGAACTGAACTGAACTTTTTTGCTATGCCACTGGCCCGTTGTAAGTACAACTCCAAGATTTGTACAGAAGTTAACATGGAGTGAGTGAGTGACTGAATGAGTGGGTGAAAAAGTAGAGAAGCATGGTCAACTGTCTGTCTTTGCTGCCTGAAGAGCTGTGTTTGGCCCAGTGCTCTTGTGCATTCCTGCCTTCCTGAAGAAAATGACTGGCCATTTCCAGGAGAGAGAATGACTTTGCCAGTCTCTGTTGCTGGTGATGGAATGATCTTAGCTTTGCTGAGGGCAGCAAGTAGTGTTTTGATGCTTTTCCTTGCTTCAGGCCTCCTTCTTGGCAATACTGTGGTACCACTGGATAATGGTATGCAGTGTTTTATGCTTTGCATTGTTATTTGGTTACTTTTGCAGTTGCTGTTAACCCATTTCCATCTAAGTCGCCAGGGAAAAAAAAGCTCCCTGCCACGTGAGCTTTTTTGGAGTGTAAAAAGCAAATTGAGTGACAGATTTAACAACTATTTTACTCTCCTTGTGTACTGTATTCTCTCGAATAGATGCGCTTTCTCAAGTAGACATACACCCTGCTCCAACTGAACACTCCCTTCAAAGAATCTAAGGCCAAAAGAAATAATAGTTGTGGTTACTGTAACATGACCAGAAAAAAATGTGGGTTGGTAGGTCAGCCTGAACTTTTGATATTAATTTTTTTTTAAATAAAAGAGGCCAGATCAAACATTAATCACAATTTCTCTTTCACTGAAAAAACTTATTATTTTTGCTTGAATAATGGATTCCGGGAGTGCTCATTAGGCAGGGAAGATGGAACAGGACACAATTCGTTGATTACCATAGATTTCTTCCCCATTATACTTTTTTGACTCACATGTGAAGCAAAAGTGAGTCTATGTACTGAGCCGTTTCGTCCGTCCGTCCGTCCGTCCGGGCATCCGGGCGTCCGTCCGGGCGTAAAAAACTTAAACGTTGGATTTTTCTCGGAGACTATTAAGTCTATCAACACCAAATGTGGCATGATGGTGTATGATGACAAGGCCTCAAAAAACATACATAGTGACTTGACCTTGCTTCAAGGTCAAGGTCACAGGAGCCATAAATGTGGTCTCAAAAACAGTCATTTTTCACATTTTCCCCATTTTCTCCCACGTTATTGAGAATGGCGACCTTAGCTACAAGTGGTATATAGGTCAAAGCAAGCCCTATCTTTTGATACCAGTTTGGTTGACCTTGCTTCAAGGTCAAGGTCACAGGAGCTCTTCAAAGTTGGATTGTATACATATTTTGAAGTGACCTTGACCCTGAACTATGGAAGATAACTGTTTCAAACTTAATAATTATGTGGGGCACATGTTATACTTTCATCATGAGACACATTTGTTCACATATCATCAAGGTCAAGGTCACTTTGACCCTTATGAAATGTGACCAAAATGGGGTAGTGAACCACTAAAAGTGACTATATCTCATGGTAGAAAGTGCCAATAAGCACCATTGTGCTTCCTATGTCTTGAATTAACAGCTTTGTGTTGCATGACCTTGGATGACCTTGACCTTGGGTCAAGGTCACATGTATTTTGGTAGGAAAAATGTGTAAAGCATTTCTTTGTGTATGATGTCATTGCTAGGTTTAGTTGTTTGACCTTGACCTTGAAGGTCACCTGAAGGTCAAGGTCATATAAAGGTCAAGGTCAAGCATGTGAGTCGTATGGGCTTTGCCCTTCTTGTTTTCTCTTTTTTTTGTTTCTGTTTTTTTTCACTATCGAAAAAAGTTTAGGGTTGGCAGAAAAACGGGGTCAGTTGGGTTACTTGAACCACAGTTTTTAAATTCTTGGCCTAAAAGTAGAAAAACATCCATTAAGCCCATTGCTGACAAAATGGCAGAGCAGCAAGCAGATCATGTGGGCGTAAACTCTCTCCCTGAAATAGCCAGCAGCCTATTTGCAGGGGTTGAAGCAGTGACATAGTCACAATCAGAAAAGACCTGCAGGGATACCATACAGTTACATGGTGGTAGCCATGTAGTATCATGTAGCTCAGTGAAACCAACTTGTAAAAGAGAGGCTCATTAAGGAGAGAAGCTAAGTAGCAGTGTTGCTTTGTTTTGTCGTGTGCCCCCGTTTTTGGTAGACAGAAAACCTTGTGGCCATGTCCGTCACAGTAGAATCATCTCCGCCATTGCAACTTTCACCATGAGTGGTTGTGAGATCCTTAGTCAACACAGTCCTAGTTGCCAGGTCTGTCACAGGCAGTAGAGCCTTGAAGAATCATCACTGACCTTTCATTTGCCAATGTCTATTGGTCTGAGACAGTCACTCAACACAATCCCACTTCCATGTTGGAATTGGCATTGTGGCAACTTTCTTCATCAGTGGGTGAGAGAACATCACCCAGCACAATCTTGGAGGCCTGCTGGATTGTGCTGCACTAGTTTGTGGGTTCATCTGCAGCAGTTGCAATTTCAACATCTGAGAATCCTGTGAGTTCCTTGCCAACAAGCTTGTCAAGGAAAAGGTGGTCTTCTGAACCAATAAGTGCATTGTTGTTAACTCACTGGCAACGTAGGTTTTTCAAGCATTTTCAAAAATCTAACAAAAATAGAAAGCCATGAAATAATGACAAAAGCTATATATCAAATAAAAGATATTTATTCACTTAATTCAAACAAATCATGATCAAAATGTTTCAATGTGCATGATTTGAGTTATATCTACTGAAATAATGCATGTAATCAGCAAAAAAAAAAAAAAAAAGTTCAAAAATCGTCAGTCAAGTTGCAAGAATTGAAAAATGCTGGAATGGTGCCTTCAAAAAAAAAAAAATCTGAAATGCAAAAACAATGCCAATATATTTACCTATATTCTGATAGCATTTGCAATATAAAAAAGGCACCTAGAAAAGAAAAATCACTATATAAATTGATAGATTTTCACGGATAAGTAGTTGTCGGCCATTTTTGCAAAACATAGGATGTTCACATAAAAAATTCACTGATTCAAACTCCCCTCAAAAGAAATCATAAAGAAAGGTAACTCACTGTGGAAAAGTGGTCCCTACATAATTCTAAACTGGAGTTGCCTCCCTTAGACCATTCGTGAAAATACAGGAATGTTTTGAAGGCAACGCCCCATATGAGGCGTTACGTTGCCAGAGAGTTAATGTGTTCACTGGAAAATGGCTTGCTTCCTTTGCAATGTCATAACATATCAACATTCACTGGAATATGATGGTTTTGTGCTCCAATAGATGTGCGCCCCTTAAACTTTTCACATGCACTGTGCATCTATTCCAGACAATATGGTACCAAATATTTTTATGAATCAAATGCAGTAAGAAAGCTTGTGTTGTCATGCTAAGAACTTTGCTTTGATCAAAATAATTTTCTAAATTAAAATACATTAAAAAAAAGAATAATATGCCATTTTTTTAGCTTGTTAAGCCAACATGCAGAATAAGAGAGTTGATGTTTTACATTGTCAAAAATGTCAAATATCCACCATCTGAGTGATTCCATCAATGGAGGATCACTCTGATCGGACAATGCATTCAAATCATTCAGGAAGGTCGAGCCCAGCCCGCCACAGCAGTCTGGTCACCAATGCCATAGACATGTACATACATGTACACCCCCAAGAACATCACTGCACATGTTTACCTCTCAAACAGAAAAATCAACACCTAACACGTCTTATACTCACCATTTCATCTGGCAAAGTAGTCTTTCTACCAAGCCTTGGATCCTACCAGAAGTCATCCAACAAATGATGTACAATATGTGCAGCATCATACACCATGGGAATTTACACTTAATTTGAAACATACAATGATTTGAGCATTTGAAAAGGAGACCAAGACAGGGATAATGCTCAATTTCTGATGAGTTTCTCATTTCTTCCACAAGTCAGACCCTCAGAGCGGTGTTGAATGGTTTTGAGAAACCTCCAGTGATGTAGGGTATGCAGGCAGCCTAAATTTTGGACCATGACTTCACTCATGGCTTTCTTGGGAGCATGAACTTCCTCATCTTCCATTGACTTAGTTTCTGCCATCATGTCAGGAGGCTAACCTCCCTCATAATATTCTGTTCATCCGATTTGCTTGACATCAAATTTATGGATGAAGATGACTTCATAACCAATTTCAACCATTTCAAGGTCCAAATTGACTTCAGTGCATCTTGGGGTCTAAATTGACTTCAGTACCACTGCCTTCACTCAAGACAGACACCTCATCTGATAGTCCTGAGGCCAAGCAGCTCTATCAGCCCTAGAAAAAGGAAGTGTCGGCTACAAGTTTAGACTGAAATGTTTTGACATATTTTGAAAGAAGACACCTAGTACATGACATTTTGAGATACAATAACTTTGGGTAGAATCTAAATTATGATATTTTTTGGTTTCTGAAATTCATTTTTCACGCAAACAGATAAAAAGTTTTTAAAAATTGAAATTGTGTTTTCACTTCCCCCCCCCCCGACTAAAGTAAGTAGGCATGTTGTAATATTACAGTAATTCATGTATTGGAGTATGTTAGTGATTTTAGGTTTAGTAAGCAATTGATTAAGAATAAAAAACTTGTTTTACTCAAATCATTTGAGTTGCCTCCCTTGATGATAGTCACGTAGCAATGTGCACACACCACCACCTATTCCTTCTGCACATCTCTTGGTTGCACAATCTCCACACAAACTCAATGCTGTTGAAATCATTCCCAGTCTGAATCAATGGAATCAATGTCTCCTTCAAAATACATATCAGTGTCAGAACCACTACTGTCAGTGTCACTTGTGTTGTCCATGCCTTCCTCCACCAACGCCGACTGTTTGTTCACACACCCAACACATGCACACAGTTGTGTGCATTGCAGAGAGTTGCTGTGGCTGCTGCTAATAAAATATAGTTTGCTGTATAGATTATCCATTTCTCTATTTGTTTGCCAAATTTCAGGTTGAACTAATGTTAAGATCATGGTTAATTTTGTTTCCAAAAAGATCGTTACTAGCATCCACTTTGGTAAGACGCCATTCTAAGATTATCGCTGAAAATCTGGTGTTTTTTTTTAAACAACATTTGCGCACTCATTATCGCACTAAAACTTATGCGTATTTACCACTTTGTTCATTTTTGTACCTTAAATCTGCATTCTGGGGATTGTTTGAGCCTAAGATCATGTTCATTTTTTTTGGTCATATACCTCCTACCTACTGACTTTCTTTGGACATTATTTATTTTCCCTAGACTGCCCCTTTAACTTGGTTTCGTGCAACAAGCAACACTATTTTCCTCACATGATTATGGTGTAAATAGACCTCAAATGATCAATCAGGCAATCAATCAACTAGTTTTTACTAAAATGTAACGAAAGTATAACGTTCAACTTACTTGTACGAGTTTTTCTGGAGCTCAAGTCCCTGTCGATTTGCATTTTTTAGACTTTGTCTTTCTGCACACAATACAGACAGGAGGCAGGGTATGCTCGCTCCTGGTAGTCGATTCTCGGCTGTTCTGTCTTTGTGGTCTCATTTTTTTCCTCGGTGAAACAGCTCCTGCAGCTTTGCCCTTCTCAAAGCGACGCTGCGCCTGTTCGATTCTTCGTTTGTTTGTGAAACGATTGTAACATTACAGGTGAAAGCAACGCGTTTCACTTTCAGGCTTTGATTGTAAAGCAAGAAGTTTCTCAGCTATCACACGTTCTTCGCCGTCTAAACTACTCCACTGCTTGCTTGACCATATGGTGGTATTCCACTTAATCTCTGTGAAACTCGCTAAATCTAGAGAAGTAATGTCTTCGCAGCAGTACGAAATGCACTTGTCGAGCGCCGTTGTTTAGGTTAGAAACTCATATGCAAGGGACGCAACTCTGAATCTGGTACCGGCAAATAGACGTTTTTCATAGAGGTTTTTTTCCAACTTCTTTTAATTATCATACGTTATTTATATTCATTTGAAAGTTATTGTTTACAAAATATCAACAAAGAATATTCCCTTAACCCATCAGAACAAATATATTTTGGTGTCAACAACTATCCGAAGCTTTTGAATGATAGAGCTGCTTGGCCTCAGGACTATGACATGGTTTTCAATCAACAACACCATATTGCAATGTCGCATGTAAAAAGAAAAATTAAGATTTGGTTTTTACTTTCCCAAGGGCAATGAAATCTTCATCATAGCCTCAGCCAATTCACAGGCATCCCATGATGCCTTGCAGTGTTTATAGGCCAACAAGAATTGACATGCCTGGTGCTGATGTTTCAAAGGCACTGTATGATGGGACATGCACGTTGCATCTGGTAGTAAAGGTAGATGTAACAGGCACGTTTCTCTGGTCTGAAATGTTTTATGTTTGTTTTGTCAATTAGATTACTTGCACATGTGTTCGTGTATTTGTATTTGTGTTCATGTGTGTGTGTGCGTGCGTGTGTGTGTGTGTGTGTGTGTGTGTGTGTGTGTGTGTGTGTGTGTGTTTGTGTGTGTGTGTGTGTGTGTGTGTGTGTGTGTGTGTGCATAATTCTGCCCAGTCTTTGAATTAGCATTCACTATTCCACGCACTCTATGCCATAGCTTCATGCTGATGATGGTTTATTCCATATATTTAATGGCATGAATTCCATGTTGTGTGCACTGTGTGCTGTGAGGTGATGCCATACCTGAAGTGACTTTCTCCTCGTTGCAGAAGGCACTGAAGGTGAAACAGAAGTGGTTGAAAGAAGACTGGGCATTCTTCAAGGAACAGAGGAAACTGTTGGAGGCACAGGTCCTGAAGACTTCACATGACTCCTTGTCCCACAGGTAAGAGAAGCTTGGGATTTTGCCCCACCGGCATGGCATGAATAGCTCGAGTGGTATCCAAAAGATGCAAGTGTCAGGTCTTATGTCACAAACACACACATAAGCAAGCACACACGCACACATACGCACACACACGTACACGCACACACACACACACACACACACACACACACACACACACACACACACACACACACACATAAGCAAACAAACACACACACAAATCATAGATCTTCAGAAGGAAAAACAAGGCATGTATGTTGTCAAGGCAAAAATCCAAAGCACAGGAGATGTAAGCTAGGGGATCTAACCAAATCCACTACCATAGCTATATTGTAGATAAGAGCGAAGGGAAGGGAAGTTTCTGTAAGTACTTATTGTTTTTGCTTTGGCACGTCATAGACGTTGAACAAAAGCTAATGCAGTTATACAGAGGGGTAGGTTCATCATAGATGTTCACCAAGTATCATTCACACACAGACAGAATTACATGCTTGGACAGATTTATGACACAGGGTTGCAGCCAGTATAATATTGTCTATATATTTTTTATAAACCCAGATTCTTCCTTGCAGTGCCATGGTTCTATCCACAGGACGGGAAGAATCTGGGTTTATAAAATTAGCTATATTGATTGTAGCAATGAATTGGAACTCAATGATGAAAGAACAGATTGTTCTCAAAACTTTGTTTTAATGTTAAATGCTTGTTGATCTTCAATTCTGGGTGTGGATGTGGTGATAACATTGAGGGGTCAGATTTTGACAGTTTGATAAATTTTAATTGAATGCTTTAAAAAATGAATAAGCTAAAAGTGGGTAGTCTGATATATAAAAATGTGGAAAGGTTTGTTTTTAGCCCAGAAATGTTTGTTATGAATGCTTGTTATAATGAAACAAACCTGAAGTAAATAAATGTTATGGTTCAAAATTTCCCCCCCATAACATTTTTTTACAATAAATTTTATTTCATAATTTAATGAGGGGCTACTTTTGTTTCTCCAAAAATCAGACCACAACAAGTAATTTCTCCGTGGTAACAGAACTATGCAGGAAATATGAAATTTGGGGGGAGTCATGTTTAGATGCCAAATGGAAACATCTCTTTCACAAACAAATTGTAGCTGCCTATACCGACAGTTTACTGCTGATTCAAATATGCAAGGATTTGGTGATCCCTGTCACTTTGTGTTAGTGATGTCATGGAAGTCTCTTCCCCATTCCTTCTTTCCCGCTCCATGTCGGCATTATCTAAGTCCACTTGGTCCTGGCCTGCTGTTGTATGCATTGGTCACACAACTAGAGGAGATGAAGGCTATTGAAGGAGTGTCAACATTTTCTCTTGTAACAGGTTCTTTTTACCTCCTTTTGGTATAATATTGTGTATATCACTACATGTATATATGCACTATATCCTATAGTTGCAATATACTTAGTATGCACATTGATGCATGACAACTGTTTTTCTGGATTATCAAACTATTCACTTGTTGTGTTAAACTGCAAACCATTTTGTTCACGGCAGCCAGTTTCTTTGAAACATCCACTCACCAGCTGAAAGTAATCACTGTGAATTATGTTACTAGAATTCTGTACAATGGTTGTCCCTCACTGGGTGAGCATGGTTCTTTTGGAACGCTGATGAACACACGGCACATGTGAGCATGCTTCGTAATTTACTCACAGTACATTGTTTTAAATGTTCCGAGTTGGTTGTGGAAGGCCATTGTGGCTGTGGACAGAAGCTGTAATGCCCAGGGTGATTCCAAAAACACCTTCATCCTGCTCTCAGTTGCCCGTCAAACTAGTAGCAGCAGTGAACTAAAACGGGCAAGAGGATTGTCCTCACCCAGCATCCCCTTGCCTTGCAGTGTGGAGCAGCAGTTCACAGAAACCATGAAGAACATGCTGTCTGGCACAAAGCCCTCCTCAGAGTCGGCATACTGTTCTCGGTGCAAAAGGAAAAGGCAAGGAAGATTTGTAAAATCGTTACCTGGGGTTCATCACTACCGCCACCTCACCATCACCTGTGCCTGCTCTCCTTGCTTATTCTCCAACAGCCACTTCTATTCCTTCTCCTATTCATCTATTGCCTCCTTTCTCTCTTTCCCCCTCCCCTTCATCCGCTCCATCTCTCTTCTCTTTTTACTCCAGCTTTTTCTCATGCTCCTCTTCCTGCTTCTGCTATTCCTTTTGCTTCTGTTTCACTTCCTTCTCTTGCTTTTGTTTTGCCTCTGTCTCTGTCTCTCTCTGTGTATTTGCTAAAGCTAATGGTTATCTGAAGAGAGAAATGTCATGCGATAACCTCAATAGACATGCTACAACTCAGTATCTTACAGTTACAGCAGTTTAGAGTAGGAACATGTTTGCAGGCACTTTCAACCAGAAGAAATGGTCTGAAATGGTACTGAGTATTATAATAGAGTTGTTCTCCCGAGTTCGTGACTGGATGGGGTGCTCTATTAAAGTTTCTTATAATCAGCTATTTTTTAGTTTTAGGCAAAGAAACATTGCATCAGGAGGTTGTACATATGTCCAAGAAACACCATGAGCAGTGGGATTTGATGAAAGTAAAGTTTGTGCATGTTAGAGTATTAAATAATGTAAAATTGCCGTCAAAATGGCGGCCAAAAAGTGGAACGGCTGACCCAACACGCTCCACAAACTTTATCTGCAGCAAAGTATGCCATTGGTGTTTAAAAATTCTGCTGTGAATCTGTTAAAGTTTTATTGAGCTTTTTCCAGCAAGAAAACTGTGATGTCACAATAACTGTACATGAAAATCAACTTCAAAGACGGTAACGTACGCTTCATGCGAGGTCACAAGAGGACTTGCTTTTTTCACAAGCCGCTTCCTCCCGAACACATTCAACACACACTGCTAGGTTTTAAAATTGAAAGTACTGATTCAATAGATCAAACTCATACAGAAAACATTAGCATTTTGTGTGCGATGTAAAAAAAAAACAATTATTTTTCTTCAATAAAGTCACATATGAAGCGTGCGTTACCTTGATTTCAAATCTAAAACTGCGAACGTGAATCCGTCGTCTGTTAAAAAAAAATTACTACTGCTGCTGCTTTTTTGGTTACATTCTCTGATACTGTAATGACTAAGCTGTCCACAAATGTCATTAAGAATTGCTAAAGTGAATGTTTAAAATTTAGTCCATTTTCCTGGTTTTAGTCACGAACTCGGGAGAACAACTCAATAGCATTGGCATGCTTTGACTGGTGTATGTATTCCTGTATTGCATCTACAGGAAGTAATGGGTACATATGGTCTGGCATGTAAGGATAAGCACATAACTTGATCGAGTGTTTCTCCCTTCACCAGCCAGTAGGCTGGCCAGTTAATGTTTTTGAGGAGCAAGAATGTGGTTTTGACATTTAATGGTGCCAAACTGTTTGCTTCCACTAACCCTAACTGGAGAATGCATTGTCATTTCAGGTGTCCTTGTGACGAGTGCTCCATCACACACTTGATAACCTGTGGAATCATCAACCCCGATGGCTTTGAGAACACTGGATTTCAGTTCCAACCAGACACAGTGTCCAGCTACGTGGTAAACGTGACACCGCCCTCCATGTCGTCCACATCATCTGACAGCAACGCCTCCTCTCCTTCTCCACTGGAGACTCCTCACCTGCCCCTGTACCCCTGCAACCCTGATGGGTAAGTCCCACTCTGCAAGGCTGTAGTGTCCCTGCCTGCCCCTGTACCCCTGCAACCCTGATGGGTAAGTCCCACTCTGCAAGGCTGTAGTGTCCCTGCCTGCCCCTGTACCCCTGCAACCCTGATGGGTAAGTCCCACTCTGCAAGGCTGTAGTGTCCTTGCCTGCCCCTGTACCTCTGCAACCCTGATGGGTAAGTCCCACTCTGCAAGGCTGTAGTGTCCCTGCCTGCCCCTGTACCCCTGCAACCCTGATGGGTAAGTCCCACTCTGCAAGGCTGTAGTGTCCCTGCCTGCCCCTGCCTTCTCTCCCGTTGGGTTGGGGGTAAGAATAGACACACAGCATCTCCCTGCAAGATTCATGAGAGGCATATAACTAGCAACTTGTCTAAATCTCTCTCTAACCAGCTCTTAGTTGGGTTTTTCCAATGATCAAAGGCTTTAAATAGCCTACAAAAGCTGATGGGCCACAAAAATAATTTACTTCATTCATCCACTCATCCCTCCCTCCCTCCATCCTTTGCCTGCCTTTTAACCTGGTGCCTTTGCCTCCCTCCCTACATGCCTGTGTATGCATTCCTTTTTTCTGTGTGTACGTGTGTGTGTGTGTACATGTGTGTGTGTGTGTACATTTGTGTGCCCTCAGTCTTTCACAGCATTGACTAGGTATTTTTAGTAAGTCCCTTAGTTTCTTTTTTCAAATGGCACATATTGGCAGCTGTGTGTACCATCATCCACAATTCTAGGCAAAACATTTTGCTTTCGAAGCCCTCAGTTGATGCTTTTTACAATAAAATTTGGATTGCAAATGGTGTATGTTAATCATTGTGTCAAGTTTGGATTGTCTCCTAATTATGTATGAAGATTTGTGCTTCTGTAGGGACAAAGGCTCACCTTGATTCCTGTTTCAGCAATGAAGAGGAGTTGCAACGGCTGAATGATGGGGACAGCCATTCAGATGGAGACGAGGAAGACGAGGAGGAAGACGAAGAGGAAGATGAAGAGGAGGAGGAAGAGGAAGATGCAGCAGAAGAGGAAGAGGATGAGGAGAGCTTTGGGTATTGTGAGGATGATGAGGATGATGAAGAGGAGATTGGTGGGGAAACACCAAAGGATCATCTCTTCCCCCAGAGCATGTTGATGAAGCCCACTTTGCCAATGTTGTTTGAGCTTTCCACCAACCCAGCCTCCAACCTCAACTCCAATCCCCCCACCAACACCACCAGCCAGGACACCTGCGCCTGCCACCACTGCCAGGCCCCTCCCCGCACTGACAGCCTGGTGGGTCCTGCTGCTCTCTGTGTGTGTGTGTGTGTGTGTGTGTGTGTGTGTGTGTGTGTGTTTGTAATGGACTGTGTGTGTGAGACTGTGTTTGTGTGTGACTGTGTTTGTGGGTGACCGTGTGTGACTGTGTTTGTGTGTGACTGTGTTTGTGTGTGACTGTGTTTGTGTGAGACTGTGTTTGTGACTGTGTTTGTGTGTGCTTGTGTGTACAGTGGGACCTGCGAATAGCGACCCTCTAAATAGCGACTAACCTCGCAAAAGCGGTTGGTCAGAGCCGGCACGGATCGATTTCTTAAGAAAATTACCTCTAAATAGCGACTAACCTCGCTATTGCGAATAACGACCCCCCCCTTGCCGGTCCCGATCGCTGTTTTTACTTGCGAATAGCAACTCTCTCTTCCCTGGGGCGGCATTTCGCGAAGCGTCTGCAGCGGTCGGGCTCCCTCTGAAACCGAGTTGGCAGTGGTGAGAGTGTGAAGTGTTTCGCTCACTACACACGTGTGCAGTCTATCCTTTCACCTCGGTGTACATTTTCGGTTTGAACGCCTTCTCATGTGCGCCCGCCCGATGAGTTGAATTTTGAAGAAGGCACAAAGCAAAATGGCAAAAAAGAGGAAAGCGCTAACGCTAAAACAGCGGATGGAGGTCTTGAAAAAAATAGACAATGGTATGACCCTACATGATGTGGCCAAACACTTCGATGTTGGATTGACACAAATCAAATCAGTAAAGAGTAAACGAGAAGAGTTGAAACAGCGATGAGAAGATGGAGGCCGAGTGGACCAGAAGCACACGAAATGACAAAAGACAAATCTCGAGGTTCTTAACGCCGATATTGAATGCCTTTAAAAATTGTTTTGTTGCCCTTGCTGTTTGTTTTCTCATGTCTTTTATTTTCTATCTACACATGTGCATGTGTGTGTGCTTTGAAATGTGTTTTTGATCTTGATTATGGTTGAACCTCCAAATAACACCCTACCTCGAAATAGCACCCCTTTTGGTTTGGTCCCTAGAGGGGTCGCTATTCGCAGGTTCCACTGTATGTGACTGTTTGTGTGTGTGTGTGTGTGTGTGTGTGTGTGTGTGTACATGGGACTGTGTGTGTGTGCGTGACTGTGAGTGTGTTTGTGAGGGACTGTGTGTGTGATGGGGGTGCGGATTCGTTTGTGTGTGCATGTATGTGACTGTGTGTGTGTGACTGTTTGCGTGCATGTATGTGTGTGTATCGGTGTGTTACTGTATGTGTGTATGCTTATGTTTGTGTAAGCATACGTCTATGAACAGTGTGTGTGTGTGTGTGTGTGTGTAATTCTTTCAAAGATTTTGTTGCTTAAGTACAAATGGCTTGCAAATTCTATGAAAATAAATTGAAAGACATAGGTTGAAATTGTTCACTTTTTTTCCCTTGTTGAGCATTGTTTATTAGTTTTCCTCTAGATCAGGTCTTACCTCCCATGCACTAGAACATGCTAGATGAGGATTTCCATGTGCTGTTAGAACTTTGAATGCTCTGATTTGAAGATCATCCTTGACTTGTTTCTTTGACAGTTGTCTCCACAAGCACCAGAGGAAGGCAGTTGTAACTGCCCCACCTGTATGGCGCAGTCCATGTCAGGCATGGCCAACCCCTTCCACTCCCAGATGTCTCGAACTGCAGGATTCAGCCTCTATCCCCACATCCATGGCAACTACTTGAACATGCGGAACCAAACCTCCATCCTTCAGCCACATCTGTATGATTTGCACCAACCTATGCAAGCAGTTCCTGCAGGTGGCAGCAAGCTTCCTGTGAAGTTGGACCCAAACAGTTCACCCATGACTGAGCAGTTTTACCCGCCTTATCCCCATGGATGGGATTCCACATTTGAATCTGAAGGCCAAGGCAACCCGTACACTACAGGTGGGGACTCAGTCATCCTGCCCCCTGTGCCTCTGCTGGAGACCCTCAATTATGCAGACCAACATGGCCAGGCTGTCCCCAGCTCCTTGGGTGTGCCTGGCCCAGCAGCCTTCAAGCCTCCGGCATCCAGTGCCCCTCCACTGCTGACCACTACACAGCCCACCTCCCAGGCCGTCCCGCTGCAACTGACCAGTGACCTCTGCTCACTGCGGGCATCGGAGGAGCTGTTGAAGGCCCATAGCAAGAACCAGGGTCAGTTCAACTACCACATTCTGCAGCCCACCTCCAGCTTGCCCAATCTCACCTCCTCTGCAGCCAACATGTTGAGGAGCAAGGCCCAGTCCCCTGCATGTCCTCGACCGCTACCCCTGGGTGGGAACGCTCCAAGCCAAGTCCCCAAGCCAGAGGCAGCAGGAGCACCTCTGCAGCACTGCAAGATGCACAGCCCAGGAATGCTTGGCCAGAGCATGGCCGGCCACTTGCCTTCAGGTCAGTCTGGGACAGGCAGTCAGGGCCCTGGACCAGCAGGGGCTGCCATGCTCCCTTCCTCCTTCAGGAAGCAGCAACAGCAGCAGCATGGGTCACTTGGGGTCCCAGGCTACGCGTGTCAGCATCCTCCCCCATCTCTGCGTCCCCCCCTCATCCAACCAGGCATCCCACCACCCCCATCTTTGGACCATGGGTCTGCAGGCGGAGCTGGCAATGTCAGTGTGGGCACGTCAACGGTCATGTGTCAGGATCCAGACTGTGATGGCCACCATGACGACAACTGTGACAGTGGGGATGACAGCAGCTCAGAGAAGTCCACCTCCACAAACACCTCCAATCAGAAAGAAGGCAAATACTGCGACTGCTGCTACTGCGAGTTCTTTGGGCATGGATCAGTAAGTACCTCAGTGTCTGTATTGAAAGAATTGTTTGAAGTTGGCTTGAACATGAAAAATGTAATGTCCAGGTGATCTTTGGTGGGACATCCAGGCATGTATTTTAGGACAACCAGATCAACATTGCAAAGCTTCGCAAATCTCTAAGAAACTGTTTGCTCTCAGAAATCTCATGGTGTATGTTGACCTCATGTGGTGACCTCCATGAATGTATACCTTGGAGATGCTGGAATCTTCAGCAAGTCTCTCTGCTCATATCAGTTTGGGTTCTTGAGTGGTGCTTTGTCAGTTTATAAGCTGCTTACTAATTAAAATAGAAACGGGAACTTTGCTGAACCAAGCTTGAAGATGAATGTGATAAAAAGCTGCTCTTTTGCACATTCAAGGTTTTTTGGGGTGGTTTTTCAAATGAAGATGCCTATGAAATGGGTTCCTGAAAAGGAATAAAGGTCCCTGTATCATATAACTCCTTCACATATTCAGTGCCTTGGGATGATATTTGGCAATATAGCCCAGAAATGTTGAGGGTGTTTTTCCTCAATTGTATCTCCTCTCCCCCACTTTTTCTTTACTGCGCTGGTTGTAATAAGAGCATTTTTCTACTTTTGATATGGACTGTGAGCTTGAAATTCATGAAAAACAGTTGACCCTTACCATGGTGTCATGATTGGGACTGATTGCATAAGCCACTCTGAGGGGGAAAACTTCATGACCTCCACCCCAGCCACTTGTATGGGCATGCACAAACCCTTCCTCCATTGAGTGAAAGCAGATAATCTGCTTCAAAACCTATCGCAACAGGGAGAAAAGAAAATTAGACACTCTTTAGCTCCCACCACATGCGATGTACACAGCAACTAACGGGCTTGGACCTGACCACACGGCTTAAGCCATGACTACTGCGGTAAGGGTTAACAATGTATTTGGAAACTCATATGACATAGTGTGTGCCACACCCAATGAGAAAGAAGTTGAAAGTTTTTTTACTCACATGCAAAGCAAAAGTGAGTCTATGTACTCACCCGTGTCGTCCGTCCGGGCGGGCGTCCGGGCGTCCTATCGTCCGTAAAAATCTTTAACGTTTGACTTTTCTCGGACACTATTAAATCTATTAACACCAAATGTGGCATGATGGTGTATGATGGCAAGGCCTCAAAAAACATACACAGTGACTCGACCTTGCTTTAAGGTCAAGGTCGCAGGGGCCATAAATGTTGTCTAAAAACAGCCATTTTTCACATTTTCCCAATTTTCTCTGAAGTTTTTGACATTGGATACCTGACCTATATTTGGTATATAGGGCAAAGTAAGCTCTATCTTTTGATATCAGTTTGGTTGACCTTGCTTCAAGGTCAAGGTCACAGGAGCTCTTCAAAGTTGGATTGTATACATATTGTGAAGTGACCTTGACCCTGAACTATGAAAGATAACTGTTTCAAACTTCATAATTGTGTTGGGCACATGTCATACTTTCATCATGAGACACATTTGGTCACATATCATCAAGGTCAAGGTCACTTTGACCTGTATGAAATGTGACCAAATTGGTCAGTAAACAAGGCCATGTAAAGGCGCCGCAGGCGCCTGCATGGAAACAAATCCATGAAAACAAATCTAGATGGTAGTGCCGCAGGCTCCAAACTTATAGGCTTCAAACTTGGTGATGGCAGCTGTCTGCAGGGACTCCAACTGCTTGGCATTGTGAGTTTCCACAAGTTTGCGTTTGCAGTACAGATGGAGAACTGGGCTTGGTTTTGTTCTCCACAATTCACTGAAGCAGTCAGCAGTGTTGGCTGGTGGTCTGCTGATTCTTGACTTGACCCGCACATCCTCCTCAGTGTGGCGGCCTTCTCGCACCCTATTGAGCAACTGAGCAAACTGGCAGTCCTCTTTCTGCCTCATGATCTCTGTCAGCTCAAACATGCCCGCTCTGTCGCTGAGTTGAATTGAGTAGCACAACCTCTGTACATAGTTCACAACACAACCTCTGTACATAGTTCACAACACAACCTCTGTACATAGTTCACAACACAACCTCTCAGCATGTGAGTCGTGTGGGCTTTGCCCTTCTTGTTTCTCTTGTGGTTAAGCCAGAGATTTTAAAGAACAGGGATTATGTTGGATGATATTTACTATGATGTGATGTTCTAAAAATAATCTTTCGTTGCCTCTTACTTATCATTTTAGAATGAAAATGTATAGTCATTGTACTATGAGGTAAAGAAATGCTTCTCTTACCCAGGTCTTTATTTTTCCACCGTGAAAAGTAGTGTGATGTTTTTGTTCAACTACGGATCAACTGTCAATGCCTCTTGTCCCTCTTTTTCAGCCTGCCCAAGCAGCCACCAGCAAGAACTACCCCGAGATGAGGGATCGCCTTCGAAAGAGATTAGAACAGAGGGTAGGTTTTTGATTTGATTTTTATGGGATACATCCATTTGGCAATCATGTGTCTTATGTATAATGTCCCATATCAACTTGCTGGGCCCCTTGCTGGCATACATATACTGAACTCACTGTCAGCTAAGCCTAGGCTGCTCCCTCTCACCTTTGTCTCCTCTGACTGATTTTCCTCAATGGAGCAGTCATGTGGCAACCTTGGGGAGGTGAGGCTTGCCCTTCCCAACTTGATTGCTAAATTTAGACTGATGGCTGTTAACAGGAAAAGTGGAAAGAGCACTCAGATTCTCAGGAGGTCAAGGGTCAGAAGGGGAATGGTGGCCAGTGTGCCGCACAGGATCCTGGGACATCATTTGTTAACCCTAGAAGTGTTATAGGGCCGATATTTTGGCTGATTTTCCTGTTCTGCATTTGATCTAGCTGAACTGTTCCAGGTATGAACTGTTGAAATTTACTGCTGGAGCAGTGTTTGATGGGATAGAAGTGTATTTTGGGGCTAGTGCAATTGCTGTATAGGAAATTCAGCAAAAATTTCAGCCCATATAAACTTCTAGAGTTAAATGTAATTTTGTGGGGATTTAAAGTTTTTCTTTCAATTAAGCCTGGCAAAATATTGCCATGTCTATTTATATCCTGTGGATAATATGCCACTATAGTCAGGAGATGTGAGATGTGCATCGCCTTTCATTTCAGCAGACATTTTCTGCCAAGTCAAAGACTGGACTAGGCAATTGTTAGGGTCAGGGTTAATGTGCTTACCTCCTACTGCTGTCATATAAACCATGGAACACAGCTTTTAACTGATGCTAAACAACTCTTCAAGTTTCAAGGAAGACAGGAAAGTGTGCGATTCTTGTATGTTGTTGTTCTTGAGCTGCTTGCCCTAAAGATATTTTCAACCTTTCACCATGTGTTTAACGGAATGCAGGAAAGGTCTCTTGGTCAAAAGTCTTGTGCACTTTATGTTTGTGACATGTTTCATCTATAAGTAATTCTTAACCCGTATCTCAACATCGTAGTTGAATGTTTTGGCCATCAGTGCTGCTGAAATACCTCCCCTACTTTAAAGGATAAGACACCCATCCTTTTTCTGGCATTTACCCTTCTAATCATCTGACAAAATACAGCAGAACTTGTACTGGAAGTACTAGCAGATGAATGAAGACCAAATCCATGTAATTGTCTTTGAGATATTAGAATGCTGAATTTTAATTTTTTTAAATAATCGAAAACTTGAGGGCTTGACTCCACCTCACAGCACTTGCCTGCACTACCCAGGCAAGGGTATAGTCCTCCTGGCTCTCCCGGCCTCTCTGACATTTTGTGAGTTGTGTTCAATGGACGTCGTTTCTGTTGTAGAAAACTGAAAAGCATGAGGAGGGCTCCAAGTCAACAACTCGGGAACAATCTGAGGAGAGGAGGGTAAGGGATAAGGACTTGGATGAGATTCTCAAGTTCATCAATGGATCCTCAAAGGAGGACCCCAATGCAGGAACTCTTATGGACGGTCCCAACAGCACCAAGGCACGCAAGCGTGCACGACAAAAGCAACGGAAGGTGAGCTGGCCTTGCTTGGGGTGCTTGCCTTTGGATGGGTTGTACCTGGTACAGTGCTACATTTTTTGTGGTATTCTCCGACTACAAAAGCTGATGCATACACAACACTTCTTGAAACCCTGTTCATTTCTCTGAGTAGTTATAAGCTCCCAGAGCACTTTTGATAGGCATGGACTGGTTGTATTAACTCACTGGAGTCGTATCGCAAGAAATATCGCGATAGGCGTCCTCCTGTCAGAGTCGTATCGCGAGATTGTTTGCGATGCAATTGCAAATTTCTCCCTTTCCCTATAACAGTCTAAGGGAGGTAAATCTTGTTAGCCTATTTAGCTGAAGGAATTTGCAATCAGATTTACCTCCCTTTAGTATTATATTTTCGACTGATTATCGGAATCGTAACCTTTGTGCATGTGGTGTGTATGTTGACAAAAAGGCGGGAAAGCGTACTGCAAAATGTTTGATCTTCCAATTCTATGAACAAATACTTTGATTTGGTTGATTGCTAGCCTCCATCTGCTTGTATTTCTCTGTACTAAATGTTATACACATTTGCATTACTTGGATATTGACATTTAAAGTTTCTCATTTTCTAGGCGCTTGTAAGCTTCCCATAACAGCTAGTGAACTGATTTTTTTTCTACTTTTTCATTTTTTAGCATGTACACACTCAATTCTATGGTGTGTAATTCATAATTAGCATTTTTAATCCCTTAGATCATTCTTTGAATGTAAAGAGTAAAAATCTAGCTTTCATTTGAATTATAATTTGTATTGTTATCTTATGCCTTTGTATCTTTATTATATTTTTGAAAATGCATGAAAAACTTACGATCCCGGAGAACGATCACAATATTTAGCCACGACTCCAGTGACTTAATCTCTTAGCCCTTATCCCAGTGGTCACAGCATAAGCTGCAAGGTCCAACTTGGCCAAGCTAACGAGTCACAGCATACACTGCATGTGAGAAATGCCTCTCCAGCAAGGAATCCCAAAACGTTTACAGAGGAAGCTCGAACTTTAGAAATGTTGAGTTAGTGACCTCTCAGTTGCATGGAAATAGTATATTTCTTTCCCAGTTATTTGATAGAGGTCTGGAGCATTGAATCAAATACCTGGACCTCCAATTTAGGGATCATTTTACACGTACTTGGGCTTATTTGGATTTGAAAAGATGATAGCAGTCTCTTCCAACTTATTCAATCCATGGCTGCAGAGCTCTTTGAACAGTGGCTTTCCTTCAAATATGATGATTTTTCTAAGAGCAGAAAGTTGCATATTCACCTTGACATTGCAGGCTGAGGAGGCGCGGCAGAGGGAACTGGCTTGCCAGAAAGCCGAAGAAGAGCAGAGACGGTGCCTGGAGGAGGAGGCGGCCAAACTGCGGGAGCGGCAGGAGGCAGAGCAGCAGGCAGCTGCTGCAGGCAACAAGAAGCGCAAGAGCCGCCACAAAGCCTCTGCCCCTAAAGAAAATGTGGAGCCCAAGGGCAGTGGCATCCCTCCAAGTGCCAGCAACAAGCCTCCCTCGCCCACCGCCTCACCCACTCCCACCCCTGCTGCCCCCAAACCCCAGTCTCTGGGAGAACGAGCCACTCCTCAGGTGAAGATCCCCATCACCACCAAACTCCGCACCAAGGATGTGCTTGTCAACTCTGCAAGCAGTAGCAGCAAGATCTTTGTTGCTCCTCAAGTTAGTGAGGTCAAGGCCCCAGTGCAGCAGCAGCATGCAGCCAAGAGGTCAAAGGCCACCAACAGCCCTGCCAAGGAGGCACCCAGCAAAGCTAGCACCCCCCAGAGGGAGTCTGCCCCCCTGGGAACTGCTGCCATCAATGGTAAGGGAAGCCACAATGGCCAAGTCAATGGCAACTCCACCCCTCTCATCCTGCCTCCCCAGAAGGACCACACGGCAGACGGTGGGGCCAACAAGAGCAACAACCATGTAGTGGGTGCTGCCCACATCAAGAAAGGCCAGGCTGGGCCCTGCCGGCATGTGCTGGCAAGGGTGCCTGTTACACAGCAGAATGGCACAGCCCAACCCCCTCTCCCCCAGCCCCCCCTCACCCAGTCCCCTCTGACCCATTGCCCTCTCTCCCAGCTGAAGAATCCCTTTCAAAGCAGGGTAACCTCGGCACCAGTGCCCCCCCATCCAGCCCTTGGCTGCTCTGCTGAACAGAAGAGAGTAAATACCCCTTGGGTCAACGGTATATTGGACCGGCTGCCTCCCTGCCCTCCAACCTCCCCTACACCTGGCGATTCCCTTGCTGCTATTGCAAGAGACCAGCAAAGGCCTGATATGGTGAGTAGCTGTGGGAAATGAGATGGTTTTGTTGCACATCTGGATGTCCTAACCCCATAGAGACTAAAATAGCTTTGCACAGAGTTTTTTTGCATCCCTCAAGGTGCTTCAAAAATTGTGTTCTGAAAGCAAAGGTACTGTCTGCTGTACTTGAATGCCAAGGTGCTAGATATGGGAAGTGTTGATTTTTTTGGTGTGTGTGTGTGTGTTGGGGGGGGGGGGGTGACAAGTGGAAGAGGATGAGAGTGAACTTGCTAATTGGACCGATAGAAGTATGAGAAATACACATTTGTTGTTACATTACATAAGGAGATAAAGTATGCCTGAAATTGTGTGTTGTGCCTTCCTTTACAGTTAAGGAACCCAGGCAAGAACAAGAAAAATAAGAAGAAGACAAGGGGTGATGATGGAAGATCATTCGGTGAGTTGTCCATGAAAGTACAAACTGATAATTGCAGTATAGCAGTGGTAGTGCATACATATCTGGGAGGTTTGGTCGGATAAGGGCTGAAATTATTTACAGTTAAATGAGGATCATATGCTGAAGTCTTGACTGATGAACTCTGAACCACTGCTTACAGACAAGGTATAGATGCATTGAGAACTGCAACTTTTGCTTGTGTATGGATTTTCTCAGTTGGTCATTCTCTCAGATTTTCTTGGCTGTGAATGAAGTTGCTTTAGAGCTGGAAGTGGGAGTTGTCCTCAGGGCCCTTGCACTGGGAGATGTCTGTGCTAATGTAGCATTCATTGTCTTATTCATTGTCCACCCTTCCTGCCATTCCCACACCACCCACTGCCAGTGTGGACTGCTCTCCATTTTTCCAACTGTAACTCATGTTCTGAAGTAAGCAACCTTGTGGGGACAACTTGCAACTCGGACCCAAGGGCATCACTTGACTACTAAATTTAGAACTTCTAGAACAGTGTGTCCGGAAGGGAAATTTGAGAGACAACAGCTTGGGTTTGGTTGACAGCCACCTCTTTGCAGGAATGGTAGCAAGGGATAGGTCGAATAGAACATTGTGTTAGAATGTCATTTTCAGCAATCTTGTCCTTCAGGGCCCGTATTCACAACGGCGATTTATTTTAACTCCGATTTATCTCTAAACTCAGACGATTCCAACTGCCTGTTCCGCTCTCCCTTGGCTGGAAACCAGTATATATAGCAAAGCGCAACCTAGGATCCTGACGAGCGTACCTTATCTAACCGATCAAGATAACGCGGGGCTATAGGGATAAATCGAGTGTTAAAAAGATAAATCGCCGTTGTGAATACGGGCCCAGGATAGTTTGTTCTAGGTTCAGTGTGCTGCATATGAGCTCTGGCAAGAATGAGCTTCAAGTAAGTTGGATGCTCATTGAAGCTTACTGGCTTGCATCAAAGCTGTAAGCTCCTATATCCAACTGTTTTTTGTTTTTGTTTTTTGCAGATGATGTCTTCAAACCTCGCTCTGAGTCGGACTTGGAGACAGGCGAGATGGATGAAGTGGAGAAGGAACTCGAGGCCTTCAAGAGGTGAGCAGTGTTAATAATTTTGACTGAGTCGGTTCTTTATTGTGTTGATGAAGAAACCATTTTTTCCTACATCTCGTTTGCAGTTTTTGAATAGGAATAGTTTGGGATGCTTTTACCTTACCATTCAAGGGTCTCATCATTATATACATATGGTAGCTGTGGAAGAGTGGTAGGAGATCTGCCAACGTGAGCTCATGTGGATGCAGTACAGATGATAAAATGAAGTTCTGTTATACGAGAGAACCTTCATTTTAGATTGGTCAAGAAGAAGATAGGACCTTTAGGTGGAGGGATCTTGTAACTGAGGTTTTAATTGAACATGCCACTTAGCAACCTTAACTCGCCCTCAAAAGCTATTGTTTGAATATGGAAAGGGGCATATAACAGCTCCTAAATGGACCAAAAACCTTGGAGGAGATGGAAAGAAAAAATCAGTCTAGGTGGGTCCAAACCCAAGATTTCCTGAATCTGGTTTCTTAGAAGCAATCCAAGCGCATGATGCACAATCCTATTGCAGGACCTGAGGTGCAATTCCTTTCAAAACAATTATTTAGAAAATGTTCAGATGTGAGCGACCCCTCACAGCAAGCACACATGAAGCCGCAAGCTTTTCTCCCAACTCAGTGAGCATTCATCTCTGAACATTTTAACGCATTATGACCTACAGCGTGTGATGAAAACGGCTTCCTAAAACCTGAGGGTTTTTTCAGGAAAAACACAAAGTCAACAACACTCATTAAAATTTTTATTTCTACACTTCCTAGAAACAAGAAGTACACCACTGTCAAATGCGACGTCTGCGTAGCATCCGGTCTGAAAGGGAGATGTAACGCGCATGTAGCATCCTGTCATAATGGGTTAAAATACCTTTGGAAAGAAAACGTGCCACTGGTCCCTCTAGAGGATCATGTATGATGTATTAAGATTGCTTCTGGGAAACCTGTCTCTGGTGAGCATCTGAGTATTGGAAACGCTGAGCTTCCAAGACCCTTGTCCTTGTCAAGTTCTTTCCACACCGCCAACTTACAGAAGTGCTGCATTGTGACATGACTATTTTCAGAGTATCATGGTGTATTTCTAGATTTCCTAGAGCATCCTGTTGTGTCATTTAGCTGTCATGATCCCTTCCTTGTCAGCCAATCTGTCCTGAGAGTCATGGAGGTTCCCAGTACAGAGGTGTTACTGTTGGGGACATTCCCATATTTGCAGTTGCACCAAAGATTAGATGCCTGAAGCCATGTTTCCTGTGCTGACTTTGCACCTCACCCCATCATTGTCCTACAGATGTTGGATTCAGCAGTGGCTCAAAACTGTGTCCTTTGTCCTTTAAAGGTTCTGCAGCACTCCTCAGCCACCTCCAGAACAGCGGAAGAAAATCCCTGTGAACGTCAATATGAAAGACATTATCTCATCATCCAAGAAGAAGTAGAGCCACTGCAGCAGTGGTGGTGGCCTACCCTGTCCCGTAGCAGTTTCTGCCTTCATGAAGAGATAAACTGGAGAACTGGATAGTGTCGGATTCTGCTGGCCTGTGTCGATCCTCTGTGTCATCTGACAGATCTAGTGACTTGGACTGCCTGGTTGCCATGGGAAATGGCACAACTTGATTGCATGCATCTTGAAGTGAACTTTACTCCTTTTTTTCCCCCCTCCCACTTTTTTTTACATCCACCTCAGTCGCCTCCTTTGGAAACCAGTAATTTGTGACTTGACTGTTTTAGATTTTTGAGTCTTTTTAGAGTTTGGTGTTCTTTAGAAATTGAGTTGAAAATAATGCATGTTTAATGGTATTAATTGAGGGGAAATTGATGTAAAAATTACTCCCTTTTATTACACTTCTTTTCAGCATTTTACATTCAAAGAGAACTTTTTTTCCTGTGTGTTTGATCGTTCAGGGTAACCCTGCTGTTTAGCCTGGAGATGGTGAACTATGGCTTTACACACGAGGAATCGATAAAGTAGTGAGTGTACCATGCCTTAGCATCTGCACTGAAGAGAACGTTGTCTCTTGTTTGCCCGACTGACACAAGGTTATTGAGAAATGTAGTCGTGAAGCATCTTAGCTCCATTTGCATGGGTCATGACTGTTGGCATAGATTCATGCGCTCAAGCAGTCAGATACATGCACATGCCTGTGTGCTTTCTTTAATAATTTTGCATGTACACACACACTCATGCATAAATGTTCTCATGCATATACCCCACTCATGAATACCAACGTACTTGCGAGGCAGGTACAGACAAAAAAAAAATACTTCATGAATTTGCATCAAGCCAGTTTTGAGCCTGCTGTATTCAGCTATGCAATAAGTGCAGTGGAAGAAACTGCATGTCTACTTGATTGTGATGCACCCTACTCCCCATTTATTTTTATACATTTGCCCTGATTGTCTTTTGGTTTGTTTGCCAATGCTTCCAGAGTGCCCATAAGCTTGATTTCTGGAGAGAAGGATTGCTTCAGCTTGCTCTTGAGTGTTGGATGGTCCCATAAAAAAGCTCCATGTTTTTCCTGTAGCCATGCATGACGTGTGCCCTTGTGAGTGCGAATGCCAGAATGCAAGATATGACGTGCTGCAAGAACCGCTCTGCCCTTCTAATGCGCTAACCTGGCCACTGTAGTCGTTGATTTGTTTGGCCTGGCAAACTCCAGTCTGTAACTACAGCCTCCACAGCCTCTCATGAATAAATGAAATTGTTAAAGCTCTTTTTACCACTGCACTTGCCTCTGGTTGTCTTTTACTGGCGGCATGAGTACTGCAATGCATTGAGATAGATGATCCATGCATCTCTGAGGGTCGATGAGGATGGGGGTGACTGGTGCATGCCTGGACACTAAGCTGCATAAGGAATTGGTCATTTGATAGCATTGGTGCATCTGGCAACGGCTTGTCACAAGTAGACATCGCACACATTTAGGATCGTCAACCCACACCTGGGTCCAGAGGCACCATCGCTGTCTCAGGAAGTTATCACTTTCAGTGCTTGCACCATAAACTGTATGTGCATCTACTTGGGGAAAGCCATCTTCTGTACAATCTTCTCAAGCCTTCATTTTACATTCAACACTTATTAATGTGGAAATGTTTTCATGACAGATGTAGCAGACAGCCCAGGTTGTGGTCTTCCAACTTTCCAAGGCTTGCTCTAGTGCTGGTGGAGCCAGGGCCAAGTATCACGTATGAGTAACTGGTTTTTGGTGTGATAAGTGGAGTTCCTACATTCAGGCCTCATCCTCCACATCAGTCAGGGCATACATGTATGAAGACACACTCCGCCAGTCAGGGCATACATGTATGAAGACACACATGAGATTTCCAACAAAAACCTCAGTACTAATGGTTCATTTCTTTGCAATTCTTGTGCTGTGGGAATTTGAATAAGTTCATCAAAAGACATGATGCCATCTATGCAAATTCTTTTATTTTTAGCATGATCACTCGGCATTTCTACCAATTATGCGAACACTGATGACTCGTCAGTCCAATCAAACTGCTTTCACAACTTCAAAAACACAGTAAGACACTACATTAGACAATAATAACATTTTCTTAGAACAGAATGTGTGGACAGATGGACACGTGACTACATACACACAAGAATGCACAATCTCTGCTCCTTGAAATATCATAGGATCCTGTGCAAATAAAGGACTGGGATTGGATCTATAAAAGTAGACTCCTTTGAAACTTTCGCACACAAAGAAAAAATATCTATTCAAGATCAGGCAGTGCCCAATGTGTGTACACCATGAGTGAAATGTTAAGAAATTGGAAATGTGCAGTATACACTATGATTGAAATGATATGAAGTTAAATGGATGCACAACACTAGTGAGCTTGATCAGCTGATTTAAGAGATCAGGTGTTAGTCACACAAATTTTGTTGCACAGCTTAGAAGGAATGAATGGAAACCTCAAGTTAACACAACAGTAGTGAGCTTGATCAGCTGATTTGAGAGATCACGTGTTAGTCACACAAATTTTGTTGCACAGCTTAGAAGGAATGAATGGAAATCTCGATGATAGTCTAGGAGTGCACAAGCAGTCAGCAACACACAGTAGAGAAATAACTTTCTATTCTGCAAAATCAGCTCCAAATAAGAAATCTTGAAAGGTTGACATGTTCTGTCTCATTCAAAACCATAGCCAAACAAATGCAATTCAATCCAGTCCTCAACAGCTGTTCTTTTTGGTGGGGGCACGAGGAAGGTTTGCTCATTTCATGGCCACCTCTAGTTTCTTCAGACTTGAACCACGCAGTTCATCAAATGACAAGGAGCAAAATAGGGCTCACATGAAGACCTTGCAATGAACACATCCATTACCTCCAGTTTGAACAAAGTAAACGGCAACCTCCATAATACTGAATTGTTAAAGCTAAGTTATCAATGAAAGTTATAGTATGTAAATGATCCTTGCGTGGATATAAAGCAATGCAAATCACATATGAACATAATACAGACAATCCAAATACTTTTCGATATACATGGGCAGAATTGGACAGCTATCAACACGTAAATCAGAGATAGAAAAATACCAAAATCACCTTAATATATGTAATGACATACAATAAAAATTGGACTGATATCAAGGCCGAGTTGGATGAACAAAGCCTGATTTTTTACAATGGAATGCTTTCAACATGAAAGAAAAAGCTGGACGGAACGCAACTATTTGTGGAGAGATGAATGGGGAGTACATGCTATTCAAACCACCTTAAAGTGCTTGCAGCACATCAGGGAGGAGATGGACGGAATAACTTCCTCACAGCACCATGGCTAAGGCTACAGTTCTAATACTAGACACATATTATTACAACAGTACGAAAGTGCATTATCACAGGAGGCAGGAATGAGAAAGAGTTGTCTCCCTTGAAAAAAGCAGAGGGAGAGATATTGTAACAACATGGTCATCATCGCCTTTGTCAGAGTCTAGATGTTAAAAAAAATATATGGAGTCTAGATGCTGCTGATATCAGTGAAAATTCAACACCTCACTCGAGCTAACACACAGTGGAATGAAGGCTACAGGGTGTTCTACCCAACAGCAGATTCAGTGATAATGCATGAGTCAGATCAGAGTTGCAAGGCTTCAGCAGCTGAAGGCCTGAAACCGGTACTCCAGGTCCCTCCTACGTGTTGCCAGCTCTCGTTGGAGATCTTCAGCCTGAAAGAGATCAATAATAGGCATGGAAAGTGTGTCCGACAAAGCAAAGGAAATGCCTGATACGATTCAAAGCCTGAAAATGATGAGGATAAAATTACCAACAACTCACCATTGACAAATAACTGCTACTTACAACATGAAGTCGATTCGATACTAAATATATGTTGAAAAGAAAAGAAAATTCAATTTTAGACTTTATATTATGTAACAACATAAAAAACAATTCTGCAGAGCTGGGAGTTAAAAAAATCAGCAACTGCAAAAAAGTAATCATCAAACATCACGCTTCTTCTAGTTGAAAACATAATGCTCAGTGTTGCTTCCAGAGAATTAAAAAAAAAGTAAACTGAATTAAATGTGGCTATAAATTTCATACAAAATAAAGCATGGGTACTTTCATAACCATCCATACTTTTAAATTGTCTCATTAACTTAAGTTCAGTGCAGAAAAATAGTTCAAGCTTTCTTTCTTTACTTGTGATCCTACTTAGTACCTTTACCTTCAATCAGATTTGGGATACAAAGACAAAAGTGCTGTTAGAAGATCTTCTCTATGCATAGATGCTTACACTTGAAGCCAATGCCAGAATCTCTGCATCGCTCTTCTACAAATGGCCACATGCAATGTATAGATTTTCTATGATCTTTAATTAAACACATGCAAAATAAAGCAGTAGAAGCAAGGATACATTGCAGTGCATGCATCTTAATCAGTCTTGATAAAGAGGAAGATAATCTAGAAAGGAACTGCTCATACTGAGGACAGAAAGAATCAACCTTCATGCATATCTATAGATCTACCCTAATACTACATCATGAAAGAAATTCAAGACTATATAACATTACATCATACCAGAAATGTACAACTACACTGCTACATCACAAAAGAAATCTATAACTATACTGCTACATCATGCAAGAATTCCATGACTCGGAGGGCTGAAACTAAAATGAAACTATGAAGTATTATAACATCCAAGATGCTTGAAAATTTAAGAAACAAACTGTTTAATGATTTCTTGTATTGAAGAGCAAATGGCACAAACATTATAACTTGAAATGCAAATGTATCTGCAAAAAGACTGTGCAGGCATTCAACTAGGGTAAAAGCTGCTACTTCAACTGCCATGAACCTGGTTTAAAAGCTTGGATCAAAACTATCTATGAACAGTATGGCATATGGAACCAACATTCTTGCAGAAAATAATGACTGACAAGACTTACAATGTTACAAATCAGTGCAAACCTCTAATGGTAATCTGTCCAACTAAACATTACAAGCAGTCACTCACAGATAGTCAGTCAAGAGTCATGCATGCATTCTTGCAATCTGAAGGTTGTGACATGATGCAAGCCACATCACTGGAGACTGAATCTGGGTTTAGATCAAGAATGGACAGAATACAACACCTGAATCAGATGGGGAAAACCATGGACATGGATTATTCTTGCGTTTGAGTTAACAAGAACTGCATAGGAAGGCATCACAGTGAATGCTGTATTCCTGCAGTAATACATCAACAGTAAGGCATTAGTAACAGCAATAAGCTGCCTGGAATGAGTTTTACCACAGACAGCATTTTCAGATGGAAGTGCTGGTAAGTCCAAGGTCAGAAGCCAGATTAGACCAGAAAGCATCTTATAGTACTTGCACAGTTAAGAACCTCCCTGCCTCTAGATGCAGGCCTACTACAGTAAAACCTCCACTATGTGACCACCCAAAATTACAGTAAAACTTTCAATATGTGACTATCCAAAATTATCCCCAAACACACAGTCCTGGAGGGGGGTGTTTGGACACGGAAATACTTTACTTGTACCATGAACCAAAGCACTACACAAAACATTTTTATTGATGCCATAGCAGAATTCAACTTTCACACACACACACACACACACACACACACACATACACACACACATACACACACACACACATACACACACACACACACATACACACACACAACACACACACACGCACACACACACACACACACACACACAAACACACACACAAAGACATTCACACACACACACACACACACACACACACACACACAAAGACATTCACACACACACACACACACACACACACACACACACACACACACACACACTGAGACAGCAACAACAACAACAGCATGAAGAATAATGCACGAGATTAATCTAAATCTTACAAATAAAAACAAAAGAAAAAATCCATTTACACAAACAAAAGAAAAAAAATATGTATGAATGTACATGAGAAATTTAGCATAAACAATAATTAAGGAGTTAGATGAAGTTGGTTCCTCATCCAAAACTATTCTGCAAGAATATAAGGTAATAAAACAAAATCATTTACTAAAGTTAGAATTTTAATAAATTACAGACATAAATGTATCTGACTTCTGAGTAAAAGAGCATATCAAGATGAATAAGGAGTTAAAACCAGTTGGTTTCACATCCAAATTATATATATGAACATTTAGCAAGAACAAAAGGCATAAAAAACAACAACAAAGAATGAAAGGAAATGACTCTTTCAGTTCAACAGACTCAAACAAAATATGGCACTCTTGAACTTTTGCATGCCAAGGTTTTAGAGTTACCTCCCTTGATTATCACTGGCACACTGCTTCCATTATTCTCCTTGCCCTTATGGCATGTGGAAGAAAGTCTTGTATCTTTCCAACCATTGAAAAGCCACAAAATTATCTATATTTGCAAGTTCATCTTACCCCTCACATTGTGAACTTTCATCATAATCAAGGGAGATAACAAACCCTGGCAGGCAAGGGAAGTAACTTCGCACGAGTTATTCCCTTGACCAAACAGGGTTGTGTAGTCTAAAAAGGCCGGTCGCTGGTTGGGCGGTGGCATACTGGATATGATTTAAATAAGAATGCTCATCCATCACTGACGTTTTGGTCACAGAAACGTGGGTCACATAATGGAGGCAATTGTACACCTGGGAGTGGCATACTGAAGGTAACCGCTGTAGTGAGCAGACTAGCTTTGAGTCCTGAAAGCTGGTATAACTGTCTACAGCTGTGAGTAAACAAAGAATCAGTGCTCAAACAACTAATGGTAATCTATACACCATGGATGGCTGGGATTCTGGGATTACTGTGCAGGGGGTGGGGGCGGGGGGCGGGGGATGGTGGGGTATTGGAGGGGGGGGGGGGGATGATGTGCTGGAGGGGAGGTTTTGGGGTGAAGTGAGGTCAGAGATAACACAGCTGTGCCTGGGTCAGGCTGTACCAATGAAACAGCAACTGGAAGCCAAGTCTAGTTAAGACTGGTGTGCATTGAATAAGTCAGAGCAACAGCCCATTGTCTGAGAAGAAGGGGTATTCAGGCCCTGCCTCTTGCCTGTGTTCAAGCTCTTTGTGCACGTGCATTGTATGATCATATTAATCAAATGCAAATTCATGATTTTCAGAAAGCAAAAGACAATGATTTTCCCTCATAGATCAGCAGACTGAAATATTTGCCTCAAGCACAGAGCTAAGTGCATCAGACTGGTTGATCACAACACAAAGTGCAGCAAATGCAATGACAGACAATGCACAGTTTTCCATCCAAGCCAATATAAACCAGTGAACCCCATAAATGCCATCAACAGATAAAGAACAGGGAAAAAACAAGTCACCATGTGGAACAACATCAAATGCAGATATATCAACTAAAATATCCCTGAACATGTTCTGAGAGAATCTGTTTTAATAGTGGTGACAGACATCATTTGATGGAGAGCACTGTTACACTTTTGCAACATCCATTGGTCCTATGCAGCCTGGTGGTTGGACCTTAAGAGCCCTATAGAGAAAAAAGGACACAGCCAAACTATATACACAGCAAGGAGAGGACAGGTGTGGGCTTTGGGCACATGAGCAGTGTGTCCTGGCTTTGTGAAGCACACAGAATGTGTGGGGAGTGACACACCCGTGGTGCACACACAGTGAGCAGTGTGTCCTGTCTTTGTGAAGCACACAGAATGTGTGGGGAGTGACACTCCAGTGGTGCACACACAGTGAGCAGTGTGTCCTGTCTTTGTGAAGCACACAGAATGTGTGGGGAGTGACATGCCAGTGGTGCACACACAGTGAGCAGAGACATAAAGGGCACGACACTTCTTGGTGGGGAGAAATCCATCTCACTCTCACCAGCAAAAGGAGATTTGGAGACAAGATAAATCCAGGATAAGATCGCTTGCTTGTTACAAACTAGCTGGACAGTTGGCCTGTAGAGTGACTCCACTAGGATCTGAGAGCTGGTTTCTTTTGATAATCCCAGCCCTTTGCCTTATGATGAGAAATGAGGCATGCCATTTTTCAATGGCCATACTAGGCATGTCACCAATCACCTAATTCCACCTCCCTCTCCCTGCAAGTATCAATGAACTTTTTTCTCTGCCAACTGTGCTCTCCTAAACCCTTCATAGAGAGTAAGGCAGGACCCCCCAACCCCACCTCTACACCCCATGCACCCATCCCCTGCAACCCCAAGTGATGCCACTCCATTCCAGCTGCCAGATGCAGTGAGCCAACAGCAAGAAACCCAAGACCAACAGTGCTAGATAGCCAAGACAGACAACCTGAATTCCAGAACTTGAGCTCCTGGTAGCGCCTCATCAGGTCCTTCTGCAGGGACTTCACCTGCAGTGTGACACCAAAGCCTCACAGCTCTCAGGCTTGGAGTAGACAGAACGTCAGACAGAACACAAAATGGACCAGACATCTACTCTCATTCACACACCTTTAGAACACTTGATGTGTCCCACATCACTTTCTATGCCCCCTGCTAGCATTCCCAAACTGACCTTGTCATCACCTATGCCTCTAAGTCTTCTGTTTCCTCCTCAGTCATAGTTCTGAATATATTGGTCAAGTTCAACCTTAGGAAAGTGAGGACTGGCCATTCCTCATATGGTTACTAAATTAAAAACACAGTTTGAATAAGAAAACTGGAGACCTAGACTTCTTAGAGTGGCAAGGGGCAGAGTGGGAAGGACAGCTTGGGCTCTGCATAGCTTCATGGGGCGTCACGCATCAATATACAACACAAATCAGCAAGACAGCTATGCTAGTGAGGCCTGGAGCAGCCCTGCATAAACCTGCACAAACTGCTGTAGGCAATCAGCAAAGGTGATCTATTATCACATTCCTGTAGGAAAGATGTGAATGCACAGACAATTCAAGAGATAACTGGGAGAAGTGAGAAAGTAGAGAAATACTGATGAATGACACAGTCTACTAGAATAGCCATTCAAAACCTGAGACATGAAACACCACACAGCAATGCTTGAAATTGGTCCAGATAACAACATAAAGGTGCCTGACAGAAACAAGATACGAACACAAAGTAGCAAGGCTTCTTTCTTTTCTAACTTCACGATCAAAATTTAACAGTTTCTTCAGACCTTAAAAAATTAGCCAATGATAAGGAGCAGAATGATAGAATAATGAGAACATTTAATCCTTTGACAGAGAAAGTCTTATTCATTGCAATAACCACAA
Organism: Theodoxus fluviatilis; assembly: GCA_034096865.1. Classification (NCBI taxonomy): domain Eukaryota; kingdom Metazoa; phylum Mollusca; class Gastropoda; order Cycloneritida; family Neritidae; genus Theodoxus; species Theodoxus fluviatilis. Next base: position 15,154 of record JAWQFJ010001100.1, on the reverse strand, counting down.
GGCTGTGCTGCTATGACATGACAAAGGGCAGAACACGCAGACACTTTTGAGTTGAAACAGCATTCATTTGTTGACGACTCAGATTTTTCTTTGACAGCCATGAAAACAGGACAAAGATCACACAAATTTTACCTTGAGTGCCTTATTTATTTAT
>JAWQFJ010001100.1:5000-10000 GCA_034096865.1 Theodoxus fluviatilis | reverse complement strand
GCCTCCCTCCTTGCATGCATGTTCATAGGCTTGCCTCCCTCCTTGCATGTTCATAGGCTCGCCTCCCTCCTTGCATGCATGTTCATAGGCTTGCCTCCCTCCTTGCATGTTCATAGGCTTGCCTCCCTCCTTGCATGTTCATAGGCTTGCCTCCCTCCTTACATGTATGTCCATAAGCTTGCCTCCCTCCTTACATGTATGTTCATAGGCTTGCCTCCCTCCTTACATGTATGTCCATAGGCTTGCCTCCCTCCTTACATGTATGTTCATAGGCTTGCCTCCCTCCTTACATGTATGTCCATAAGCTTGCCTCCCTCCTTGCATGTTCATAGGCTTCCCTCCCTCCTTACATGTATGTCCATAGGCTTGCCTCCCTCCTTACATGTATGTTCATAAGCTTGCCTCCCTCCTTGCATGTTCATAGGCTTGCCTCCCTCCTTGCATGTATGTTCATAGGCTTGCCTCCCTCCTTACATGTATGTTCATAGGCTTGCCTCCCTCCTTGCATGTATGTTCATAGGCTTGCCTCCCTCCTTGCATGTATGTTCATAGGCTTGCCTCCCTCCTTACATGTATGTTCATAGGCTTGCCTCCCTCCTTGCATGTATGTTCATAGGCTTGCCTCCCTCCTTACTTGTATGTTCATAGGCTTGCCTCCCTCCTTGCATGTATGTTCATAGGCTTGCCTCCCTCCTTGCATGCATGTTCATAGGCTTGCCTCCCTCCTTGCATGTCCCACACCTCCTTTTTCTCGATAGACGTATACTTCTCAGTGCATAATGACCTCATCTCCAATTCTTCCAGATGATCCAATACCATCAAAGATATGAGCACTACATTGCTATGACATTCAACTTTTTTTAAAATAGGGAGTTTGACTTCTCTGTAAGACATGTAATGCATCAGTAAGCACGCACACACACACACACACACACACACACAAAGCCATTGAACCCCCAATTTCTTCAAGTTTTTCCACACGTATTCACCAGGGAGTTTACATTTCAGCACATCTTCAACTTGCACGCAACACCTACCCTTGGTTCCCCGAATCAGACACTCATAGTATTTCTTCTGCTGCAACCGCTTGGACTCCTCCCGCCACTCCTTCAGTGTGGCCTTATCCCTGAAAAACAGTAGACATCCTCTCATGGACTGAATCCCACCTGCAAGGCTGCACTCTGGTAACAACAGCTGGACAAGTCAAGTGCTGACAGAAAAACACAGAAATTTAATGGACTTATGGACAAAAAGAGGAAGGAATGGAGGGACAATGAAGAAAAGACAGAAACACACAAACAGGCGCGTGTACACGCGCGCACACACACACACACACACACACACACACACACACACACACACACACACACACACACACATACATACACACACACACACACAGACACAAACACACAATCACACACACACATACACACACAAACACACACACAAACACAAACACACACACACACACACACTCACTTGCACACACACAAACACACCCACACTCACAGCACAAGCACCAAACTCAAGATTTTAATGGACATATACTGACAAGTGACTTCAAAGTTCAAACGCTTTGACAAAAGACGCAAGTAAAAGAGCAGGACATTCAGACACAAGCAGGGAAGGATTTAACACAGAGAGAACCAGGTCTTAACTCTCTGGCAACGTAACGCCCCATATGGGGCGTTAGGAACAAAAAATTCCTGTATTGTCACCAAAGGTCTAAGGGAGGCAACTCCAGTTTAGAATTATGTAGTAACCATATTTCCACAGTGAGTTACCTTTCTTTATAATTTCTTTTGAGGGGAGTTTGAATCAGTGAATTTTTTATGTGAACACCCTATGTTTTGCAAAAATGGCCGACAACTACTTTTCCGTGAAAACCTATCAATTTATATAGTGATTTTTCTTTTCTAGGTGCCTTTTTTATATTGCAAATGCTATCAGAATATAGGTAAATATATTGGCATTGTTTTTGCATTTCAGATTTTTTTTTTTTGAAGGCACCATTCCAGCATTTTTCAATTCTTGCAACTTGACTGACGATTTTTGAACTTTTTTTTTGTTTTTTGTTTTTGCTGATTACATGCATTATTTCAGTAGATATAACTCAAATCATGCACATTGAAACATTTTGATCATGATTTGTTTGAATTAAGTGAATAAATATCTTTTATTTGATATATAGCTTTTGTCATTATTTCATGGCTTTCTATTTTTGTTAGATTTTTGAAAATGCTTGAAAAACCTACGTTGCGAGTGAGTTAAAAGCACTGCATGCATAGTTTGATTTACCTGCGGCGTTGCAGAATGGTCTCCTGCTTCTCCACCAGTTCCTTCTGCTTGGCATCTTGCCGTTCCCGGGCCATGCGCATCTCAGCAATGTCTGCTCCAGGAGGCTCAGGGTAGGGATTCACTTTCCATGACATCACAGACGTGGAGGACTTTTTCCTAGCGTACACGGGGGAAATGCTTACGTCAGTCCCTGGACAATGACATGTCTTACATAAGGAATGACACTGAATGACGAACACCAAGAAGTAGTTTGAGAGAAAAGTTTCAGCTCAGCACAGACTGCATGATACAAATTTCCTTTCCTCATGCCTTCTTCAAATGAATTATCACTGAACTAAATGGAATTTTAAAAGACATTAAAGACTGATGACTGCAGTTGGTGAAAGTCATACTCTGACAGAGGAAAAGTACATGAACCAAAAAATAGTTCAACACTAAGGCACAGCCTCTTCCATTCTAGCTGTTACACTTTTATATTGCTGTCCCATAAGTTGCAGCTCTCCTGGTAGACAGCCTATGTTCTGCGCTATGCCATTTCCCCAACTAGCTATAGTCACTCAACAATACTTGCAGTTTTAAACACTATAAGCAACAATGCTATTATCAGCAACACATCAATACATTCAATAGAATATTTGCTTCCTACATATAGAAGTATCCCCTGTGTATATAAATGTTTTGTAGCAAAAACTCATGAAGCAAAGTTGAAAATATGTTGTTTTTAATTTAGAATTGTCACTTGTCTGGGCAAACCCAGTCAAATGAAGTCTTTCAAGTGAGATAACACACATAGTCTAAATTACACACAGCGAACTGGCATAAAATCTACACACAGACATAAGGCTAAGTCTAATCTACTGGCTCAACACATAGATGTTGTTCTTCATGCACGTTCCATGCACTATCCACTTAGGCCTCTAGCTCTCTGGCATGGCTAAGCAGGTCACACTGCAAGCCAGAACCCACAGACCTGACACAGACATGCAGTGTGTGCAAGAGTTCCCTCCCTTGCTTCCTCAACACCACCTCTTTCAAGGGAGGCAACCTCTGCCATCCTGGGGCAGGAGGTCGTCCCCTGGGTGGTCTGCGTGGGGGAAATTGCAGTCAAAAAAGCATGGCCCAACTGTCGTTTTCCTCCTCACATATCAATAATATCTGGCTTTGAAAAGGTATGTCCCAGCTCAGACAGCATACGCATTATGTTGCTTCCTTGTTCTACATGTATTGTAAAACTTGTGCTTCGTAAATTTACAAATCTTGTATTCCAGATCTAAGTTACAGCACAGGAAGCAAGCACAATGCTGCTTCCCTTCAAACAAATTTATAAATCTTGTTTCAGATGCATGACGCAGCGTAGAAAGAATGCACATCATATTGCTTTCCTCTTCAACAATTTACTACTCTTGCGTTGAGGAGGTGTGTCAGAGGTCAGAAAACAGACACACTATGTTGATTTCCACAAAGCACACTAGTGATTCGTGTATGGAGGAGATCATAGCACAGACTGCAGGGGCAGTGGGTTGCTTCCCTCATCACTGGTTAATGATCTAATCTCGAATGAAGTCAGCATACACTGCAGTGCAGAAAGATGTTAAGTTTATCATTTCACTACTTATATCTTGCACTGACATGGTATGCAGAAGTCATAAATACCCTCTACCACAAGCATTTTCTGACTTTATTGTCCATCTTTAAGTCCATCTTTAAAACCCCCCTAAATGGAGAACAAACAAGTTATATAAACAGTCATTATTCAGCAGAAAAAATTCAAGGGGGCACATTGCCTAAAACAATGGGGTATCATAAACAAAGTTCATTGCTCAGCAAATATTAGTGCTATGTGAATGACATTTTGCAAAAATACAAACACACTACAATGAATATTCAGAATAATTTTCATTGTTTTCAGACTGAGTTATTCATGAATAATGACACAACCAGTGAAAAATACATTTACCTATTTTTGCCCTTCTACCAAACTACAATGATCAACCTCTGCAATGGTTGTAAACGAAGAAAAAGGACTACACTACATAATAAGACATCATAAGTGTATCTGTAACACTTACAAATGTTTCCAGTGGTAAGCTGCTTTATCATCAGAAAAACCACTGCTGGCATGACATGATGAAATTATTCATAAAAAGAGTCAAATAAAGTTAGTTTTCTGACTGGTCATTTCTACATCAATTTATATGCAAACATGCATAGATTTAACATGCTTTTAAATTCCAAGTCACCTTATTTTATGGGCAAAATTAGGTAAATCAATTTTTCAGAGATTGTGTCATAACTCATGAATAACTCAATCTGAAACAATAAAAATTAATTTGAATATTTCATATATTGTGTTTGTATTGTTTGCAAAATTTCATTAACATGGCATTAACACTTGTTGAGCAATGAATTTATTTTAACCTCCTCATCTACGCCATGTGCCCCCTTAACAGGATAACTGAAACAAGAATCTCTTCAGTTGTGGTCCTGCGCAAAGAAACCAGAAGGGCAAGCTGTAAGAGGATAAATTAACCTTCAACTCACAACAAAAGATCAACGGACAAGGGAGTTTTGTCAGGCAAACACAACAAGCAGTAAATAAACTGATGTCAGTGCAACAAACAGTGCACTGCAAGTCTCCACCATGCACCTCAGTTCCCACTCCATGGTTTTCACCATGGCAGTTGACATGGAAACCTGAA
>JAWQFJ010001100.1:0-2500 GCA_034096865.1 Theodoxus fluviatilis | reverse complement strand
TTGAGTCTTGTATGCCTTTTCAGATGCACTGTGGGTAACCTTGACAATGTGTTGTTTCTTAGATCCAGCCATACTAGGTTGCTCAGTTTTTCAAAAAAGTCATCAGGTAGGAAAGACAGCCTGTTCCCTTCCAGGTAGAGGTACTGGAATTCAAAGGGGGTGAGGATAAGCGCACATTAATCACACAACAGTAAGTTTTCAAATATTTTTTCGCTCGGACTCGGATCGAGTGTCTACTTCATATCACTGTCTCAAGTATTCTTCATTTGAGATCACTGGGCAAGCTTAGAAGAAACCAAGTACGTGGACGAACACGCACACACGCACGCATGCACACACACACACTCACAAACACACACAGACACACGCGCGCGCACACACACACACACACACACACACACACACACACACACACACACACACACACACACACACACACACACACGAGCGCAGATGATCGAGCAACAAAACAACATCCAACGTTATATTTTCAACTGATACTTTGTGAAACAAATCATTGCACTTTTCTTTAGGGTCATTTTATCATACTACATGTACAAGAATAAACTGCTCAGTAATAGTAGACGAAACGTCACATGTTCGTTATAAAGTCCCTGAGTAAATTGTAATGTTCTTTTTTGAACTCGGATAACCCAGACATACTTCAAGGTGATCCAGGCGTAGCAGTTCATTTGGTATCTGAATCAATCCTTTGTTGGAGAGGTCCAAAGTATTCGCTCCAAGGGCCTGTGCTTCCTGAATGAGCTTTAGAGCTCTGTCCTCCTGCTTTTTCGTACCGGCAATCGCTCTCTCTGCCGGCGTGTCTTCTCGTGATTCTGGCTCCAGCCGATCAAGTTCACTACAAGTTGAGTCTATTAAAGATTCTGTTAGATCGAAGTGGTCAGAGTCTAAACTATTCGTGAGGTTCGTCATGATTCCGATCAGACGTAACGCCAAATCGTGAGCAAGCTACTGGAGTGCCTCAACACACGCCATATTCAAAACAAACATGGCGGCGACGCATTCGAATTACTATGGCGATCACAAACACATGCTGCTGGATTTTACTACAGCGCATTCTAATAAACTCTATGCAAGCATATAAACTGAGGTATCGAATGCATGTTTATTTTGTGCACTTTAAGATGACTTTAGACGGCAAACTACTGCAACGAATAGTTCTCTCTTTATAGTATTATTCGAAAGTTCTATCGCTGCTGTACGAGACGTATAATGTTTCATCCCAGGCAGGAGAGCTCGATGTGCTGTTGAGATGAATGATTAGACGATGCGAAAATGAGGGGTGAGCAGTTAGCTGCTGGTTTCTCCGCCTCCTCTTATTCCATCTGCCAGCAGCGGTAAAGTCTGCCTGCTGTCACGGAAGAAGTTGTCTGAATGGAGATGGGCGAGCTGGAAGCGTGATGCTTTGCTGGTCGCTTTGCGCTCTCCCATAGATGACTGGAGGGCTGCAGCTTACGCTGTTCGTTGATCGCTAGCCGCCAGCAGCCAAGTGTGCACGGAAGGAAACGACGTTGCCCTGCGCCGCAGCTTTGGCAGTGCCCGAGGGCCAGCTACGCTTATAGGTGCCGTGCCAGCGCCAGCGGTAGGCCGAATGCCGCGCTGGCCGGGTACGGGTAGCTCATTGCAGACAAGATAGGGTGCAGCATGGGCGCCGGCCACTCCTCCCGCAAAGACGACATCGACCTAAATGGGGAAGGTACGTGCAAATTAAGTTTTTGTTCCTCGACTCTGTGATAGCACCTGACCAGGCACTGGAGTGGCACCTTTAACTAGCAACTGTCTCCGCTCCTTCCTGCAATCTGTCCAGTACCCGCTTTTCTGTCGCCAGTGTCGTTGCCCCTTCCTTCGCAGTGTACTGGGCGTTGGAAGTCGACTTAATTTCTTTAGAAGAAAAGTCTCAGGAAAGTGTGGAAAGATGAACAATTGTATTACAGGCAAGACAAATTCTACTTTCAAGTTTGTTTTCTGTCTTTCTGTCGTTCTGTCGTTTTATCTTTTTGTCTTTCATTCTTTCTTTCTTTCTTTCTTTCTTTCTTTCTTTCTTTCTTTCTTTCTTTCTTTCTTCCATTCTTTCTTTCTTTCTTTCTTTCTTTCAGTCCGTCCGTCTGTCTGTCTGTCTGTCTGTCTGTCTGTCTGTCTGTCTGTCTGTCTGTCTGTCTGTCTGTCTGTCTGTCTGACTGTCTGACTGTCTGTCTATCTGTCTGTCTGTCTGTCTGTCTGTGTGTCTGTCTGTCTGTGTGTCTGTCTGTCTGTGTGTCTGTGTGTCTAGCTGTCTGTCTGTCTGTCTGTCTGTCTGTCTGTCTGTCTCTGTCCTTCCTTTTTAAATTTCTTTCACTCCTCCTTTCTCTCAGGACTTTCTTTCTTTCCTTTCTCCTTTCCTGTCTCTTTTCCTTTCTTCTGACTTTTTCCTTTCTTTTCTCTCTCTCTCTCTCTCTCTCTCTCTCTCTCTCTCTCTCTCTCTCTCTCTCTCTCTCTCTCT
>JAWQFJ010001099.1:0-17500 GCA_034096865.1 Theodoxus fluviatilis | reverse complement strand
GCAGATGATGAAGAAGGTTGCTTGGACGGGTGAGGAAAGGAAGAGTGAGGTGAAGGTAGAGGGAATAGTAAAGGGGTGATGTGGTGTACTCATGGCATGACAAGGTCATGTGTGTGTCATGTGGGCATGGGCTCTGCCTGTGTATTGGTGAAATTCAGGCATTTGACCTGGTTACAGTNNNGTGTGGACAACTGGACCAACTGCGCAGGACAGCACACTTCATTGCAAGTTAACTGGTCTCCAAGTGCTGGCATTCCAGAAGAGGAAGAAGAAGTCACATCTGCTGTGCCCCATATCATCTCATCCGTTCCTACCCAAACAACTGCTCAGTTTTCGGGATCCAAAAGTCGCAGGCAGTGAAAGTTGATGACAACAAGATCTGTGATTGTGAATCAGGAGGAAGAATCAGATAAAACAAACTGTGAGTCCCAGTATGAAGTAAGGATGATGATAGACCATCACATTTCAAGACACTGATCCTTTATCTAGCAGAAACCTCCAACATGAAGTTAATACCAAAACCTGATCTTGTATGCTATGGAGAGAGAAGAAAGCATGAGTGAAAGGAAAACATGATACAAAGGCCATTGTGAATTGCATGTTATAATCTTTGAAACTACAAGACAATATAATTTGCAGTATCAATATCACTTCAGAGATGTTTTCCTCTAGAGCTATCACTATCAGGGACTACATACTCATGATTATTAAAAAATCAAAGTCAATTTATAGTATGTACTGATGTTTCAAGATAACTAACTATATGTTGCCACTATCAGTAACTAGCCTAGGGGTTAGAGCTGAAAAGTTTTCTGTTGAAACTTTTCTCAGTTTCAAACTTTTGTTATGGACATTTTCTCAAGCCTGGACATGGTAATTAAAACTTGAAGTGGTTGCAGTTTTTTCTTCACCTTTCATTGTTGACACCACTTTTAGTCCTTCTACATGACTTGTCAGAAGAATTTGTGTGTCTTATGCCATTTTGCTGTTCCTCTATAGGACCATTGCCAGCAGGATGATAATATATCGGAGCCGACGAATGTAGGTATACATTTATGGCAAACTGGAAGTGTGGGGTGTCTTGAGCATACCAGTGCCTGGGGAAAGTTTACCTTGGAAAGAACGGAAGAAGGAAGTGTTCTGGGAAGGCCTGTTTTTGGAAGGAGAAGGCAGAATGCTGTTTGCAGCCTGCCTTGGAATGGAGAAAGAAGGCAGATGATGAAGAAGGTTGCTTGGACGGGTGAGGAAAGGAAGAGTGAGGTGAAGGTAGAGGGAATAGTAAAGGGGTGATGTGGTGTACTCATGGCATGACAAGGTCATGTGTGTGTCATGTGGGCATGGGCTCTGCCTGTGTATTGGTGAAATTCAGGCATTTGACCTGGTTACAGTACATGTGGGCATGGGCTCTGCCTGTGTATTGGTGAAATTCAGGCATTTGACCTGGTTACAGTTATCAGTATGAATACATGTGGGGCAGGTTTTGCTTGTTGATTGAGGTATGTGTGGAAAGATATTATTCACCCTGACCTTGCATGCTGATACTGGTCACACAAACAAATGAAACATACTCATCATATGTTATCTTCACTCACGCAGTCACATGCATGTATACACACATAATGCATGCACAAGCATGCAAATGAGCACACACATGTATGCATGAATTTGTGTACACATAGCTTTTGTTACAGTTCAACATGCATGCATTTAAGCACACAGAAGCATATTATGTACATGTTGAAGGAATTGCTCATATGCATGCACACACACGCACACACGCATGCACATGCACACAAACACAAGTATACAAGTGCCTCTGCAAATGCCAAATTTTGTCTGCATTCACCTGCTCACTTGAATGCACGCATTCACTGTAATTCAGACATGCATGCCTGCTCATGCAAACACATGAACAGAACTGTGCGGCCAGATGTTTCTCAGTGATGCATGAAGTTGCAGAAGGTCTGTTTTAATGAGCTTTCCACAAGGTAGGTCAGTAGGCCATCTCTCACTTGCTTCCAATATCCAGTCAGTACTGCCCTATACTCCCCTACATGTATTCTCTCACCCCCCCCCCCCCCCCCCCCCCCCCACCACCCCCACCCCACCCTCTCCACCCCCTCTCCCAGCAACCCCACTCCTCACCCCCAAACCCCCACAGTCCCCACCCTCACCCCCACTCCAACCCCTCTACCACCCCCACCACTGCACACACACACACACACACACACACACACACACACACACACACACACACACACACACACACATTAAAATAATTAAAGATTTGGTTAAAAGTGAGTTTCAAACTCTATTTGTGTTGCATGTCAGTTTTCTTCACCTGAATGAAACACACTCACTGCCCAGTGACTCATGAAATGTCATGGAAATCAGCTAATTACTGAAAAGTTACAGACGAAACGTGTTCATCTTTATGCAGTTGGCCAAATTCTTCCAAGCCCGGAAGGAAGATAATTGAATTAGATTTAATATTCAAAGAAATTCATGAATGTAGTTTAATGGCTACCCATCATTCAAAGACTGTCACTATGTAAGGCCACTGACTGTTGAATAAGGAGAGCAGGTCAGTGCTAGATTAAGTCACCATTCCCCAAGGGATTCCTTCTTCACAAATTGCATATATATATATATATATATATATATATATATATATATATATATATATATATATATATATATAGGGAGACCAGATGGGCCTATTCTTACTCTGAACCCACAGGAGGAATGGTGTTGCAAAACAGGATGTTAAGAGCTAGGCTGCCAGGAACTGGTTGCTGATGGAGGTAGTGGTGGAGATGGCAGAGGTGATGGTGGTAGTGGTGGGAGTGGTGATGGTGATGGTGGCAGTGGTGGTGGTAATGATGGTGGTGGTGGTGGAAGTGGTGAAAATGGTGGTGGTGATGGTGGTGGTGGAAGTGGTGATGGTGATAGTGGTGGTGGTGGTGGTGGAAGTGGTGATGGTGATAGTGGTGGAAGTGGTGATGGTGGTGGTGGTGGAAGTGGTGATGGTGAAAATGGCAGTGGTGGTGGTGGAAGTGGTGATGGTGATAGTGGTGGAAGTGGTGATGGTGATAGTGGTGGAAGTGGTGATGGTGGTGGTGGTGGAAGTGGTGATGGTGGTGGTGAAAATGGCAGTGGTGGTGGTGGAAGTGGTGGTGGTGATATGGTTGATGGTGGAAGTGGTGATGATGGTGGTGGTGGAGTGTGGTGGTGTGTGGTGGTGTGATGCGGTGTGGTGTGGTGGAGTGTGATGGTGTGTGGTGGAGTGTGATGGTGTGTGGTGGAGTGTGATGGTGTGTGGTGGAGTGTGATGGTGTGTGGTGGAGTGTGATGGTGTGTGGTGGTGTGTGGTGGTGTGTGGTGGAGTGTGGTGGTGTGTGGTGGAGTGTGGTGGTGTGTGGTGGAGTGTGATGGTGTGTGGTGGAGTGTGATGGTGTGTGGTGGAGTGTGATGGTGTGTGGTGGAGTGTGATGGTGTGTGGTGGAGTGTGGTGGTGTGTGGTGGAGTGTGATGGTGTGTGGTGGAGTGTGATGGTGTGTGGTGGAGTGTGGTGGTGTTGGTGGTGGCAGAAGTGATAATGGTGGTGGCAGAAGTGATGATGGTGGTGGCAGAAGTGATGATGGTGGTGGCAACGGTGGTTGTGGAAGTGGTGAAGATGGCAGTGGTGGTAATGGTGATGTTGGTGGTGGTGGTGGTGACATGATGATGATGGTGGTGGTGGAAGTGGTGATGGTGATAGTGGTAGAAGTGGTGGTGGTGGAAGTGGTGAAGATGGTAGTGGTGATGGTGGTGGTGGAAGTGGTAAAGATGGCAGTGGTGGTAATGGTGATGATGATGGTGGTGGTGGTGGTGACATGATGATGATGGTGGTGGTGGAAGTGGTGATGGTGATAGTGGTGGAAGTGGTGATGGTGATGGCAACTGGTGGTGGTGGAAGTGGTGGTGGTGATAGTGGTTGTGGTGGAAGTGGTGGTGGGGGAAGTGGTGATGGTGGTGGTGGAAGTGGTGATGGTGATAGTGGTGGTTGTGGAAGTGGTGATGGTGATAGTGGTGGAAGTGGCAATGGTGGTGGTGAAAGTGGTGAAGATGGCAGTGGTGATGGTGGTGGTGGTGGTGGTGACATGATGATGATGGTGGTGGTGGTGACAACAGTGGTGATCTTGAGGGAGTGTGTGCAGGTGTCAGTGTAGATAGAACAGCTGAGTCAGACAGCATGAAGGAGAGGGAAGGCAGGTGTCTGAATCCCTGGATGACCAGTGATGAATGGTGCTGCTCCTCCTCTTTGCTTTAGGCAGCTCTGCACAGATGATACATGTTTTCCTGCGATTGCTGCAGGGACGTGGCAAGTTGCATGCCTTATTGCCTTTGACTGTTTTTCAGTCTGTCTTTGCCTGTGGATATGTGTGTGTGTGTGTGTGTGTGTGTGTGTGTGTGTGTGTGTGTGTGCAGGGGTGCATCTGTGTGTGCATGCATGCATGCATGCATGTGTGTGTTTCTGTTTGTTGGCTGGTCTTTATGTATCTGAGTGTGAGTCCATGTGTATACATGTGCATCTTTGTTTTCATGTGTTTCTGTCTGTCAGTTTCCCCCTTCTCTCTCTCTCTCTCTCTCTCTCTCTCTCTCTCTCTCTCTCTCTCACACACACACTCACCCCCCCCCCCCCACCTTCTCCCCCCCCCCTCTCTCTCTCTCTCTCTCTCTCTCTCTCTCTCTCTCTCTCTCTCTCTCTCTCTCTCTCTCTTTCTCTCTCTTACTCTCATTCCTCTGCCACCAATTCTAACAAAATAGGCTTGATGATGAGTTCGGAAGCTTCATAGAGACAAACTGAAATCAGCTGACATTTACCAACTTTCTGCAATGTGTTCCTCGTGTGATTGACACGATTCAAAACCTGTTAACTGGGCATGAAGTTTCTTAATGTATTTCTTTGTGTGTTATTTATGTCACTGGAATGTAGTCACTTTTACTAAACTGTGATCATCCTGATGAAATCATCCATCAGATGCTGTCAGGCAATCAATTAATAAAAATTGCCTCCAGCCAGAGCACTCAGGAGTAGGGAAAAAGATGGATGAGAATGTGAAAACCAACCAGCATATTCAGTGTATGACAAGGCAAAGTTTAGAGTGGGCTCTGAAAGGGGCCAATGGAGTGAATGAGCAGGAATAAATTGTATTTCAAAGTGGAAGGAAAGTGAAAAAAGGAAGAGATACAATGAGAGGAAGGTGTGATTGCAAGTCCTGTATGATGGCTTAGTTGTTCATCTTCTAGTCTGGTAACACAAAGAGTGGTTGTTTGGGTGTTTTTAATTTATTTCAATTTCATCATCATATAAATGAGGAAGAGGGTGAGGATGGCAGTGCTGATGATGAGAAGGAGGAGGTAAAAAGGGAGAAGAAAAAGGAAGGAGAAAAGGAGGAGGAAAAAGAAGAACAGAAGAAGGAAAAAGGGAGGAGGAAGAAGAATGAAAAAGTGAGAAAGTTAATAGGAAGGAGGAAGAGGAAGGAAAGCAGAAACTCAGTAAGAGAAATATGAAAATGAAGTGGGGCAGGATTTTGAGGGGATTGTGGGTTTGAAATTGTTGCCTGTGTTATTTCATAATATTTACAGTCATCTGATCATGGGGTAAATATTGGTATGGCACTGGACAGCTACCTTTGTCTTTGTGTGTTTGCCAGGTACGATGAGGGCAAGGACAAATTTATTGACTTCAATGAGCTGAAGCATATGATGGAAAAACTTGGAGCACCTCAGACGCACCTCTCACTGAAGGAGATGATCAAGGAAGTTGACGAGGATGAGGATAACAAAATCAGCTTTCGAGAGGTGAGTGATGTCTTCATTGCCTCCTCCTCCATGTCGTCAGAGCTGTCATTAGAAGGTGTCGGCTGGTGACAGATGAGCCTTCCTGTCTCTCAGTCACATATCAAAACTGCAACATTGGAAATGACGGTCACCTATAGGTGTGAAACACGGGGTTCTGCCATAGAGGATGTGTTGGTTGAGTTTCCTGTTATTTTTTTGAGTCTGTCTTTGTTCTTTGGGTTTGTTTTTTTATTTTTTATTTTGTTTGTATCTTTACAAACATTTGGCTGTAACAGTGTAACTTTAAGTCCTGTTCTGTGGACAAATGAAAGTCTATTTCAGTTTGATGGTTTTGAGTGATGTGTGTGTGTGTGTGTGTGTGTGTGTGTGTGTGTGTGTGTGTGTGTGTGTGTGTGTGTGTGTGTGTGTGTGTTTTTGTGTGTGTGTGTGTATGTGTCTGTCTGTCTGTCTTTCTGTCTGTCTGTCTGTCTGTCTGTCTGTCTGTCTGTCTGTCTGTCTGTCTGTCTGTCTGTCTGTCAGTCTGTCAGTCTGTCTGTCTGTCTGTGTGTGTGTCTGTCTGTCTGTCTGTCTGTCTGTCTGTCTGTCTGTCTGTCTGTCTGTCTGTCTGTCTGTCTGTCTGTGTGTGTGTCTGTCTGTCTGTCTGTCTGTCTGTCTGTCTCTCTTCCCCCTCCCCTCCCCCCTCCCCCCATCCCCTCTCTGCCTCATTGAGAGCCAGCCATAGTAATCCCTGATAAGCTCCTAGAGTGCTCTGCTGAGTAGTGTGACCCTTAGCATGTTGACAAAAAGGATAGTATCAGAGTGATCGGTGCCTTGTTTGTAGTGCACATTGAGACTACAGACCACTGTTGGTGTCTGTAGTACTTCCTGGCAGGTGGCGATTGTGTCAGTGATAGAGACCAAAGCAGGGAAGATGGTTTATTCATCATAGACTGCTCTGGCAAAGATAGCCTACAAGTACAAGTGTGACTTGTTTTCTCTGCTCTAGGATTTCACTTCCTCTTTGTAGATCAAGTAGGGATGGTGTGTATTTCCACAGCTATTTCTGTAGACCATAAAATGAAAAGTGTTCAGACAAGTGCAGTCATATCTATATATAGATAGATCATGAAATACAGAATGTTAGGTCAGCTGCAGAGGACTGAGGTTAGCAGTTTCTAAACTAAGAGTGATCGGTGAAGTAGTATCAGAGGTGTAGGACAGAGCTAGAGAGAAATTGTTTCATTTAGCTTTCATTACATTGGTTTTGTTGATTGACCAATCGAGAATTTTCCACCTGAAGCCCTTTGAGACTGAAGACTGAGAGCTGAAGACTGAGAGCTGAAGACTAAGGGAGCATTAGTTTTTTGTTGATACTAACATGTGGAGAAGTTTAGGACAACAATGATGCAAACCTGGAAATGTGGAATGAATATTATGCAGTGCTTATAACACACACAGTTTGTTCAGTGAGCACTCTTGTCATCTGTTTGTATAAATGATGTCAATATATGATGGAAAATATTGATTAAATTAGCTGTTGCTGTACAAAGAATGATTTTGCTGTAACAGACTTGCATCTGCTAAAACTCTGCCTCATTTATGCACTAGTAGTAGTACACAAATGTACAAAGACGAGCATTTAAACATATGATGCATTGATAGAGACACTTATTAACATATTTTTACTCTCTGAAAGGAACACACACACACACACACACACACACACACACACACACACACACACACACACACACACACACACACACACACACACACACACACACAGAGTCATACACATTGACTGAGTGACTATGGCCGTTTGTTACTCTTGTCTCGCTCTAAATCTAATGGTTTCATACCTGGAAGAGAACTAAAGGCATGCTAGCTGTGGCAGCTACACTGGCAAGAACAGTTTCTACTACTGATGTCATGACAGTCCTATGAGGTATATTCCAAATCTAAAACAAAAGGACTGCTTGAAAACCATAATTCTTAATAATAAAACACACAGGTATTGGTTGTTTGTTGAATTAAAGATGTGCAAAAGTGGAGACAAGACAAACTGAAAACCACAGAGTTTTTACTACAATGTCTTTATTGGGGGGCATCAGCTTGCAAGATGTGCTAGCAGCAGGGACCAGCAAAAGACGTTATAAGTTATGAAATGTGCATATCTCAAATTTACCCCATTTTCCCGGTCACTGTTGTCAACAGTCTTTATATAAATTAACTCTTAAGGTCCTGTAAGTCATTCACGTGTTTCATTCTCCAGTCCAATTGGGATTATGCAATTTGTAGAAAAAAATCAGTCAAGTAACAGCTACGTGGGGTGGGCAGTAATGGGTGGTACAGGATTGAGCAGGGTGGGCAGTAATGGGTGGTACAGGATCTTAAGAGTTAAGACAACAAGGAAGAACTGTGCCTCGCATTGTTGTGTTTAATTGAAAGGGGTCTAAAACTTACTGCAGTCTGTTGTCTCTGCTGGCAGTTCCTGCTGATTTTCCGGAAAGCTGCTGCCGGAGAGCTGAGCCAGGACAGCGGCCTGTATCACCTTTACTGCAACATGGAGGAAATCGACGTGGACAAGGAAGGAGTCAAAGGGGCCAAACACTTTTTCCAGGCCAAGGTAACCATGACAACCTGTGACAAAAACTTTCCATAGGGATGCTCACAGCAATGAGAACACTGACAACCTCAGTCTGGGTGAACGATCTTGACTGTAGTCAGTGTAGACCATTAACAGCAAATTGGAATATAAATGGCAGATGGGATTCTGTGTGGGGAGTGCTTAGTGCACTTGGCCCATAGTTGCTTGCAACAAGTGGGTGCGATCCTCCAAGCTTTGTGGATCCCGGAGCTGCATCCTCAAGCACCATGCCTCACCTTATTAGCTTCTCTCCATCCAGGAGTGAAGTGGGTACCAGTGAGGGCTGAGCTGGAAAACAGTGAAACATTAGCTGTAGCTCATCCATCAGCAGCCTGGCTGTATGCTCCCTAGAGAGTGGAGATGGTTTGGCTGTATGCTCCCTAGAGAGTGGAGATGGTTTTGGAGAAAGAGAAAGAGTAGCCTGCTGACCAGGGGGTAAAAGTGTGGGGTTTGAGCACTCAACAAATGGGTGAAAAGTCACCACATAAAAAGGCATGTTTACCTTTTTACCTCTGCAACCTTGATGATAGTGGGAAACATCAGTACATGTTTCAATGCCATGGAAGAGAGGAGCAGTCGCCACAGATTGCAGCACATATGTCACTGTGCGTGAGGAAACAAGGCTGAAGTCAGAAAAATGACGTGTGATATTTCAATCTCAATATGTTTTATTCATTAATTATTAATGCATGTTCCAGAGGAAACAGTATGTTCAAAAAGTAAATCATCCATCTTTAACAGTTATGTACAGCTCAGGAAAGCAGTTACGTATCAAAGTGCTGATGTCCTTCCTCAGTGTTTGCTAAAAAACTGTTTTGTGGACTTAAGCCTTGTTTCTCAAGCACGGTCACATATCTCCATGGCCTGACTGCCCGGTGTCCTCACGGTGGCCTCCGTGGCTGCTTCTTGCTGCCTCTGCCTGAGCCACAGAAACAGGTCTTGAAAGCCCAGCAGCCAGGGGCCGCAGCTAAGGCCCCTCCCACAAAAAGTTGTAGTCATGGTAACCCAAACTACTTGTTGCTTTTTTTTGCTTACCCTAAAAAATGTTTCTCGATCATGTAAAAAAAAAAAAAAAGAGAAATCAACGGTAATGAACAAATTGTGTGATGTTCTGTTTACCCTGCCTTATGAGCACTTAGGAAATCAACTATTTAAGTTATTTACAAAAAATTAATTCAGCAAAAGAGAAATTGTAATTTTTGTTTCATCTGGCCTCTCCTATTGAAAAAAAAGTACAGGCCAACCTTCTGACCGTATTTGTTTTCGCAATGTTACCATGACTGCAACTAGTTTTTCTTCTGACCTAATTAGAGGAGCATTGAGAGGATTCAGCCATAGGTAACACTGGGATGATGATGTGTTGATTTGCATGCCGTCCATTCCAAGAAAATGAGGGATAGCATTCTGGTGTTAGAGAATGTGTAGCATAGAATGATGGTGTGATCTGTATTGCTGACGCTTTGGAAAGACACAGTGCTGTTGATACATTAGATGAAGTTGTAGAGCTGTATTGGTGTTGAGGATCAGGTCTCAGGTATGCTGTAGTCGGTGTTGTATTGTTAGCATTTCAGATTGGCTCGGTGCTTGGGCCAGTTCTGTTCACACTCTATACCCTGCCCCTTTCTGACATCATCAAAGCCCACAACTGCAATTTTCACAAATATGCTGACGACACCCAGCTTCAAGACTCCGCTCCTCCTCGTGACCTGTCTATCATTCTCCACAACTTATCTCTCTGCATTTCCTCCATCAAAGACTGGATGCTCCAAAACAAACTCTGCCTGAATGACAGCAAAACTGAATCCCTCTGTGTGGGTTCTCAGAAGTCACTGTCTCTTGTTTCTGATCACTTTTTGGAGGTGGGTGGGACTGAAATCCCATTTCAAAAGTCTGTTAGGGATCTGGGTGTTTTGATTGACTCAACACTCTCAATGCATGAACTAATCAGTCAGATTTGCCGCTCCTGCAACTTCCAACTGAGAAAGATCTCCTCTGTCCGTAGCTTTCTCACACAAGAGGCTGTCATTCAGCTTGTCACTTCCTTCATTCTAAGCCGTCTCGACTACTGCAACTCCCTGCTTGCAGGACTACCATCCAAACAAATCTCTCGCCTTCAGCGGGTTCAAAACAACGCTGCCCGTCTCATTTTCAGAAAATCCAAGAGAACACATGTTACCCCTCTTTTCATGAAACTCCACTGGCTTCCTGTTGAGTACAGGATCCAGTACAAACTCGCCACTCTCGCCTTCCGTTGCTTTGATGGAACTCTGCCGCCCTATCTCTCATCTCTTCTTCAGATCTACCAACCCTCTCGCTCTCTCCGCTCAGGCTCCGAAAAACTTCTCTGCAAACCTAAAACCACCACCAAATCCTTTGGCCAGAGATCCTTTCACTTTCAAGCACCTTCTGTCTGGAATGCTCTGCCGTCATCTCTCCGTGGCATCACTTCTCTTCCTTCCTTCAAATCTAACCTCAAGACCCATTATTTCCGTAAAGCTTTTTCAGTGTAGTGCCCCTAGGGCCTGACTGCTTCCTGAGAACAGTTAGTGCATTGTACATATCTGTATAAACTGTTTGTTTTGTTTTGTTTTTTCGTCTGTATGAATGTTGACTGAATGTCTGGTTTGTGTTGCTGTGTTGTTTTATATCACCTGCTTTTCATCTTTGTTTCTCTTACCTTGATGTATATTACTTTCATATACATTCCTATTGTGTGGTTTTTTTTACTTCTATTTTCTTTTTCTTTTCTTTTCTTTTTTTTTAGGCGCTTTGAGTCTCACTGTGTGGGAGTATTGCGCAGTATAAAAGTGATTTATTATTATTATTATTATTATTATTATTATTATTATTATTATTATTATTATTATTGAGCTGTGGTTGGATGTTTTGCTGAAGTCACAGGGCAAGTTGGGTTAGTACATTCCTCCACTGACAATTGTGGCTAGAGGTGGCCATGTCGGAAGCTATGCAGATCCTGGAGTTGCATTCTTGGGCAAGATGCTACTCCTAAATTGCCCCTCTGAATGAGGAGTTAACTCATTCACAACACGTAGCATCATAGGATCCCATGAGCTGACCATAGTTGTTGACAACACGTAGGTCTATATGATGCTACGCATTTGCATAATTTTTTTTTTTGTAAGGGGGGGGGAGATGGAAATCAGAGAACTTTACTTAATTTCATAGCTTTCAGTTTTTTTAAATATATAATTTATCAAAATACATCTATTCTCCTGTGATTCCAGGATAAGACGCACTAAAATACTGTGTCTCTAATGAGCACTGCAGTGCTTAAGGGTGAAATTCTCCTAGAAGATGTTTCCCCAAAGGAAGAGGACGAAGTAAATGTTGCTGGTGGCCTGTCACACGAAGCCGCAGGGCACTGTGTAGTTATGCTGGTGGCTGCCTTGTAGACCTGCAGGCACTTCTTCTTCTTCTTTCTCTAGTCTGCCACCTTCAACAATGTGAGGATTCTGCAGACACCCGGTTTTTTACTCCTGGGTGGGGAGTTGTGCATGCTGGGTATATTTTTTTTCTGTGGCCGGCACTCACCCGTCAAGGACATGAGCGTCAGGATCTTTATAGTGCGCGATTGATGTTGTGCATGCGTATCACACACTAGACCTCGGTTTATGAAGGTCCCATCCGAAAGACCTGTAAAGCCCTGAGGAGGGCCGTTTGGTAGCCCTGAAGAGGGCCGTTTGATACCCGGTTTCACTCCTGGGTGGGGAGAAGCAATGTGGGTTAAGCATCTTGCTCAAGGATGCAACTCTGTGAACCGCGCAGTTTCCAGCGCAGCTTCGATCGGGCTACCTTTTTTTTTTCATCACTCCAACACCGTCTCAACTCCCTGGGGAGCATGCAGCTAGGCTGCGGATGAACGCGCCAAAGTTAGCTTTCACAATTTTTTTCCAACTCAGCCCTCAACTTCGAGCGCAGCTTCGAGCGCCGTACCCACTGATTGTGGGTCCAGTGCGCTAACCACTCGGCCACAGAGCCCCACAGAGCACCTATCAATTCTCCCCCATTCTCTTGGTGTTTTCATTATTAGGCAAGCATCTACATGTTTAACAGGTTTTTTTTTTTAATGCAAAACTGAGGAAAGAAATTAACACTGCAAAGCAGTTATAAAAAAATATTAATTCCATATGAAACAAATCTAAGGGAGATAAACAAAAGTTGTTCGGACCACTCCAGTTTTTGACTCACATGCGAAGCAAAAGTGAGTCTATGTACTCACCCGTGTCGTCCGTCCGGGCGTCCGGGCGTCCGGGCATCCGTGAAAAACTTTAACGTTGGATTTTTCTCGGAGACTATTAAGTCTATCAACACCCAATTTGGCATGATGGTGTATGATGACAAGGCCTCAAAAAACATACATAGTGACTTGTCCTTGCTTCAAGGTCAAGGTCGCAGGGGCCATAAATGTTGTCTAAAAAACAGCCATTTTTCACATTTTCTCAATTTTCTCTGAAGTTTTTCAGATTGGATACCTGACCTATCTATAGTATATAGGGCAAAGTAATCCCTATCTTTTGATACCAGTTTGGTTGACCTTGCTTCAAGGTCAAGGTCACAGGAGCTCTTCAAAGTTGGATTGTATACATAGTTTGAAGTGACCTTGACCCTGAACTATGGAAGATAACTGTTTCAAACTTAATAATTATGTGGGGCACATGTTATACTTTCATCATGAGACACATTTGGTCACATATCATCAAGGTCAAGGTCACTTTGACCCTTATGAAATGTGACCAAAATGGGGTAGTGAACCACTAAAAGTGACCATATCTCATGGTAGAAAGTGCCAATAAGCACCATTGTGCTTCCTATGTCTTGAATTAACAGCTTTGTGTTGCATGACCTTGGATGACCTTGACCTTGGGTCAAGGTCACATGTATTTTAATAGGAAAAATGTGTAAAGCATTTCTTAGTGTATGATGCCATTGGTAGGTTTAGTTGTTTGACCTTGACCTTGAAGGTCATCTGAAGGTCAAGGTCATATAAAGGTCAAGGTCAAGCATGTGAGTCGTATGGGCTTTGCCCTTCTTGTTCTACTTGAACTCAATGTTTCTAAATTTAGCAGGCATATGGGGAATATCAGGTGAATTTTCCCTGGGGTCTACCCTCGTTTTTTGTTAGACTGAGTCACAAGATGTTGTTTTGTTGTTTTTCGATGCGATCTTTTGTTACAAGTCAGATTGAGTCACACAACACTGTTTTGTTGTGTTTCAATGAAAACCATTGTTTTGTGTAAGACTGAGTCACAAGACACTGTTTTGCTGTGTTTCAATGAGAACCATGTTTTGTGTAAGACTGAGTCACAAGACACTGTTTTGCTGTGTTTCAATGACTTCCATTGTTTGTGTCAGTTTGAGTGGCAATACACTGGTGGGTTGTGTTTTGATGAGAAGTAAATGGCGGTTTGATGTTTGTTACAGATTGAGTCCCAGTCTGCAGGCAAGAAGTTTGAGGAGGAAATTCGCCTAGAGCAGGAGGAGCGAAAGAAGGAGGCAGAGGAGGCCAAGGAGAGGAGGAAACAGTTCAAGGAGAAGGCTGCAGTTTTCACCCAGGAACACTAACTCATCCTCATCCTCCATTCTCTTCCTTTACACATGCATGTACACACATGCAGTGTTGTGTGTACACACACACACACTCATTCGCACACACACACACATGCACACTCATTCGCACACACACACACACACACACACACACACACACACACACATGCACACACACATTCACACACCAACTTTTGCTGTCTTGTCGATATCTTCCAAAAACCAAAAAGTCCTCCCAGGAATTGTAAACTCTTTCTCAGTCTCTTCATCTGCCAGAATCCACCCGATGTAGAAGGCATAGTTCTTTGAGGGAACTCCTCTCCACGCATCCACAGCATCAGCATCCATAGCATCAGCAGCATCAGCAGCAGCTCATCGAAGCCTGTAGCTCATTGTAACTAGTGATGCACTAAAGCCAATCTGCACTTCCTTAGTATCCAACAGCCCAGGGGCTACAGGAAATGACCTTGATATGTCTTGGGCACTGGGTCTGCTGTGACCCTGCTGCAGTCTGGGAGCTGAGTTCATTGTCTTGGAGCATGCTAGCACCATCTTTCCTTGCCTCTCTATTTTTTCCAGTGATTTTGCTACTGGACTTCGAGTGAGCATCTGCTGATTCTACCGCCATGAACTCCTTAAAGGCTTGCGACTTATGAGGCAGAAAGCATCCCCTTGCAGAGAGCATCCCCTTGCAGAGAGCATCCCCTTGCAGATAGCATCCCCTTGCAGAGAGCATCCCCTTTCAGAGGTCATTCCCTTGCAGATAGCATCCCCTTGCAGAAAGCATCCCCTTGCAGAGAGCATCCCCTTGCAGAGGTCATCCCCTTGCAGAGAGCATCCCCTTGCAGAGAGCATCCCCTTGCAGTGAGCATCTTTTCTTGCTTCTCTCTATTCATGTGATCCTGCTGCTGGGTTTCTGAGCATCTGCAGACTCTGCTGTCAAGCTGTCATCAAGGGCCAAGGACTTTGCTGGTGCAAACTGCAGGTTTCTGTGAAGATGGTGACCAGAGGTTCCTATGGTGTAAGTGGGCTTATGCCGAGCACCTCTGGTCCCATGTCCTTATGCTGTTTTCAGTCATTTGATAGATTGACACTCTGCCTGTGCTGTTTGTCACTCGAGGACATGGTAGAAGCTCCCTTCTCGCAGTATTGTATTTTATAGGTCTGATTGAACCATTGTTTCTCTTTGTACAGTATAAGTAATGAGTATTTTACATGACACCATTATAATAATGTTCTTTGTTTTGTCATTTTTATATGCATTTGTTATACAGATTTTATACAAATTCTTTATGTGACAACATCAGCATTTTAAATTGAACTGTTGATAATATAGAAAAATTGTTCTCTTTTGTGTGATATGCTTCTCAAGTTGTATTATGATCTGTACTCTTGCAGTGAATAGATACACTATGAATTGTATGTTTTATCTTTGAAATGGACGAGTAGAAAACTTTGCTCAATGAGAGAATATCAACACCTAATTGTTATCATCATTGTTATGAAGTATTTACTGATGGAGAAGAAAAAGCATGCATACTTCAAAAAAGGCATAATTCATGCTTGAAGAAATCACTGTACTGAATGATCAAAACTTGTTTAGCTGACGAGTTGAGAACAACCTTATTTATTGGTTGGTCATTGATGCAATAAGAAAACAAACACCGCTGCCAGGGTTGATATGCTTTTGATGCTGTCGGGCAAACACTAATGTATTCACAGCAGAAAATCAGGAGGAAGTTTTTCTTTTCATTCAGGCTTTTCTGCATCTCAGTTTTCTCTGTGTTAGATGCAAGAGTATGCTTGGTTTATCACTTTTAATTATGAATCTCGCCAAAGCACATGACACACTTTACTATGTCTGTGGTGATCTGGCTAAAGCTAGCAGAGCCTTCTTATAATCAACAGCTTTGCTCATCTTGAAAGGACACATTTGATTTACTTGTTTGAATCATGTACACAATTTTTAGGTTGCTAGTATTGTTTGACCCTCGTGGTTTCTGCTTCATCCGCAGGCTGGCTTTGTATAATAATGTCAACGTGTATATCTCTAAGCTGCGTAAGTGTGCATACAAGCTTTTCAATGTGATTTGTAGATTGCTGCATTGGGATGTTTCAGTTGCCCGTGTGTGTTTTTTTTTCCCTGGAATGTTTTTGTGTGCGCATGCTTATAGAATTTGACTAGGTCTAAGTTGTGTTGTAAGGTGCTGTAGCCATTGTAGTTTCAAAAACTCTTTGTTGCATAGACTGAAGGGAAGATTTTGATGTCATCAGTTGCATACTGTGTGACAGCATTGCTAAATGCTCTGCTCTGTGGTGTCAAAGGGCGCGTTTGTTAGGCGTAGAATCTTGAGGGCTAGGTGTTACATTTCTCGCTCATTAGTCGTAGGTACGTCTAGCTCGCCCTCAACTGTCCATTGAGGCGAGCCACTTGCCTAATAAACACGCCCAAAACTATCTTCACACCCCCACTCTGTCACCATTAGTGCAGCCGCAGTCTAGCTCTATTTTCCCATCTTCTTGGACTCTTTTGTGTTTTTAATTATTTTTATGCTTAACATCGATATAACCATAGAATGCCCATTTAATGTTTTGCTGTTGCTGGAATCAGTCTAGATAAAAATTCCTGTGGACTAATTTCACTTTTCAAATGGGGTGGAATTTCTTTTCCAAGGGAGGTAATCCATTTGTTCAGGGAAGAGCATCCACCCCGAGCACTGGCTTCAATGAGGTGGTATTGAAAGAGTGGCGAGTTCCATGTGGTTGCCGGCCTGTTTCCAGGGCAGACGCACGTTTTCCAGTTCTAGGCAGGGTTAGGAAGCAACAGGCAGCACTGTAGTGTGTGAGGACTGAAGGCAGCCAGAATGTTCCCCCATGTCAGGGCTTCCTGGGTGCCGCGATCTCAGGGTGTTGGAGAATTTTCAGTGAAGAATTACTGTATTCGATTTGCTCAACCTGTATATCTGGAGATAAATAGCCAAATTTATATTGTGGTGAAATTGTTGCTACAGCATGAGTAACACTTGACTAGAGTGCGAGTTAGTTGTTCGATAGGTATAATTATGAGATTTTTCCATGAATCGATAGTTGAATAGTGAATGCATGTTAACTTTAACCATCATTTCTAGATGTTGAGCTACTGTGATTTAAAGTTTTATGTACTGGTCATGTCAAGATGAAAAAGAACGTTTTTTGGTATAGTTGTTATGAAACATGTTATAAATCTGTTTATGAAGTCGTTTCTTTACATGATGACTCCCATTTTATTTGCAATCTGGAGATTTAGAATCAAATGTTGAGTAATAAACATTCTCTGTTATTTCTACATCGCAAAGTGATTTCCATAAATACTGGGCATTAAACAGACAAGTGCTGAAAATGTTATTCTAGAGACAAAATTCATTGGTATTAAATAAAAAAACATCCTGTGGAATTTCGTTATGTTTTGGGATGTTTGTC
>JAWQFJ010001098.1:138911-146411 GCA_034096865.1 Theodoxus fluviatilis | reverse complement strand
AGGCAGCTGGGCTGACACACTGAGACGGGCTGGACAATGAATGGACATTGTAACTTTGTAACGCGTTCTCTCCTACAACTCTTGCAGGACTATTTTGTCTTTTAATTTGCTCCTCTGTGTGTAAGATGTCTGCCACCAGAAATTTACATCATCTATACCCGCTTCCCATTTCATTCCGGGTTGTTACTATTTTCAGTTACATGAATGCTTTTGCACTCATGTCGAGGGTCACCATATGTGTCTCTGCATCACAGTATCAGTCATTCAGTGAAATACGTCTTTGTGAGTAAACAGTGAACAAAGCTATACAGGGGCAGAATTATCAGTTTTGAGATGTTCACTACTTTCACTTCTATTTCGTCATATATATTGTATGTGACTGCCTTAAATAATTAAAGTTGGAACTATATGTGATCAAAAGCGTTAATAATTATGAAACGAAGGATGTCAAAGAAAGTGGAATTGATGCATCTGATATTCCTAAGTTATTGTTTCATCTGGTCAAGCGTATATAGAGAAAGAAAAAGGAGTCCCCGTTTCGATGAAATCCAGTCAGTTTATTGGCTGGTATTTCTATGGATGCTAAGTGGAAAAACTTCACAGAAGGATATTTCATGTGAATAAAGCATGTCATCAAAACTTGTTTTATTGCATTTTACGAGGGTATGAATTTTTAGATGCGAGTAACTCCTTTGTTTGTGATCAGTTAAATAATTCTAGTTCTGCTGAGAATGTTTTCTCTCCCTCCTTTTCTTTATACAGATGGCCATCTCAAAATTACTGAAAGGTGCTCGACCTCTGATGTAGTGGTGCAGGGACACGGGAAGTAACGTCACTCAGTCCTCCGTCCTCTCAGTGCAGTAGGAGCAATAATCTTGAAGCTACCCCTGTCTACGCGGTTCGTAAGAGGCGAATAAATAGAGACCCCATGACTTGATTTGCGCTTACTACAAACTATTCTAGTGATTTTTGTGCTTACTGGGGCCTTATATAGCCTACAATGCTGATAGGCCCTTAAGCTCTATCTATCCATCCATCGTGTGTATTGGCCTTCCATAGCCTACACAGCTGTTAGGCCCTTAAGCTCTATCTATCCATCCATCGTGTGTATTGGACTTCCATAGCCTACACAGCTGATAGGCCCTTAAGCTCTATCTATCCATCCATCGTGTTTATTGGCCTTCCATAGCCTACAAGGCTGATAGGCCGTAAAACTGAATAATCCATCCATCGTGTGTATTGGCCTTCTATAGCCTACAGAGCTGATAGGCCCTTAAGCTCTATCTATCCATCCATCGTGTGTATTGACCTTCCATAGCCTACAAAGGCTGATAGGCCGTAAAACTGAATAATCCATCCATTAGGATGACTCTGCCCTCTCCGTCTGTTGCAGTCTTGATCTGGAACCAGAAGGACATGAGCGTGCCGTGGTTCGGCTCAGTCAGGGCAGTCATGTTGGCTGATGAGGAGGACTCGCCGCCTGCTCGTCTTACCAGCGGTCGTTGGAAGAATGACATCATGACCTTCCCAGGCTTCTCCAAGCACGTGGAAGTCCAGCTGCCAGGGATAGAGAACAAGGCAAGTGAACGCCTGCTTATTAAGACAACTTCTGCTAGTGTGCTGAAACCCCAGGGTAGCAGTGAGACCCACAGGGCTGGACTTAGATTGCGAACGAAAGTTGAGTTTCGATCCCGATTAACTGATCATATATGCAGCATTTCACCATGAGCTTTTGAGCGGTGACATGTTTTTGAGAAATACGTTAGTATTTATTACGTGACGATGGCTTGAGGAAAAAAAACTACTGTATATATCTGCAACTTACATTTTCATTTGGAGGCAGTATATCTTTTAAAATGCAAACTAAGCAGATCAATCTAATAGACGCTGAACTGCTGTTGCTACGGCACGTAAATATGTCGTGTACTTGTAGTGCCGACATACAGAACACCACAAAGCACTATTTGAAGGTTGCAAAAAAGGCCACGTGCATTACAGGAGAAACATCTCAAATGAAATGTATCATTGTCATGATGCCCTATGTAATTTTTCCTAGCAGTCAGAGCAAAGGAAGTATATATCGCACAGCTTGAAATATTACATTAAAAAAAGAGAAAGAATTGCTTTTTTCGCGATATAATGTTTCTAGGTCTGCAAATGCTACTCAACGGAACGTTGCACGTTGAAATGTGTAGAATGAGATCACTATAGCTTCACCTAGTGGGTAAGAATTACATTAGATAAGTCCAATCAAGTTACATCTATAACTATAAGAATATTGTGAGAGACTCCTACAGAGTGTTAAAAAGGAAAGATAAATATCTGCAGAAGGAGTTGCCTTCAAATCTCAGGAGTCGCACACAGCCTTGCTGCACACAGCATCTGGGCTGCTGTGGTCTTTGAGCTGTCGGGGTTTACTCCAGCAGCACGCGCACAGTCGCCCCCTAGCAGCACTTATGTGCCATCGCGAGGTATCTTGTAGTTTGAGTTGCAGAAGACATCAAGCCCATCAGGGCCACATGTTTCCTCCAAACCCAAAGGGAGACAGTCACCACAGCATGTTGCAGCGTATGCATCATCTTATACTGAATGTGGGGTTTCAGCTAACATTTGCACTGGGCGCATGCAGACAGAACAATTTTAGGACGTTTGTACTCTCTGAAGGCACTCCCCCCCCCCCTCCCCCTCCAATAAAAATTTCAAGATCGAGAGGGAGATCGATTCTGATATCAACGATGTCATCAGACTGGCTTGCTCATTCCGCCTGTGCATAAGTATCTCCCATCGTTTCTTTTCTTTACCACTGGCGAGCTGCATGGAGGCAAGCCGTTTGCAAGTCGCTTGCAACCATAGGCCGGTGTCAACACAAGTCAACATTTGATAGCCTTTGCATCTGCACTGATAGCAGCACTGACATCTGCACTGACATCTGCACTGACATCAGCACTGACATCTGCACTGATATCAGCTGATGCAAAGGCTATGAAGTGTTGACCCATGTTGACACCGGCCTATTTTTGCAAGCGGCTCACCCTAGGAGACTGGGCTTAAGCATCGCTTGAAAGCGTCTTCCATCTTGCCTATTGATCTGACCTCTTGTCTAAAATTGTCAGCAGTCGCTTTCGGCCGAGGACTTCAGTGATATAAGCTGCAGGGATGTCATTATTCAATGTTCTTCATGCACCGTGTCTTCCCATCCAATTAAAACAACCGGGTAACTGTGAGGGTAATGAAGACACAGTGATGTGTAAATATATCTCAAAGTGGTCGTGATATAGTTTTGGCGCGGACAATACTCCAGGGGCGGGTATAGTGCTGGTGCTTAGCTGTGTGCGTCCCTTTTACGCCTCTGGTACAAACTAATCAGGCGGTCCGTTGAGCTGGGCGTAGAGTGACAGGGGTAAATGGATTGGTTTTACATAGTGACATACGCCTGGATTCGCTCACAGGCATCTTTACACTCTGATCATGGGGCACGAGCGATCCTTTACAAACACCTGACGACAATGTGACAGATAAATACAACGCACACTTTCAGGTACCAACACCATTTCTACTTCTCCGGGTACATTCCCACCCGATGCGGCTCATTGTCGCACCAGGGATTGATCGCACTACAGTGTGGCATCACAGTTCTCACTGGTACCCGTTTTACTCCTGGGTAAGGAAAGGCGATGCAAATTAAGCACTTTGCCCAAGAATGCAACTCCAGAATCCGTGAAGCTTTGAACGTCACT
The DNA here is from genome assembly GCA_034096865.1 of Theodoxus fluviatilis. NCBI lineage: Eukaryota > Metazoa > Mollusca > Gastropoda > Cycloneritida > Neritidae > Theodoxus > Theodoxus fluviatilis. The sequence goes on along the minus strand of JAWQFJ010001098.1, from coordinate 142,674 downwards.
TCCGCTAGGCACCAGCGACTGCTGAGTTCACGCTACCACAGGACTTGCGGCCGACAAACAGTGCGAGCCCCAGATGTGCATGAAAGGACGCTATATGAAACCCTAACTTTTGCTTTACTCCATTTGCCTCAGGGATCGATGGAATACGTCATCAGCCAGCTGCAGACTTCCAGCCTCTTGGCGTCCCTGACTGAGGAGAAGAAAGCCCAGAAGTCCGACACCATCCGTCAGATCATTCGAGAAGAGTTTGGTGATGACAGCAGCACAGATGTTCAAATACCCATGATAACAGTCGTTTACATTTTCAAGTGCGCATAATCTGCTCACCGAACACCTGTTTGTAAGATTGTATGTTGTATCCTGATATTGTTGATTGATTAATTACTTCTTTTTGTAGCAGAAAAATTCGATTGATGTTACCTCTACACAACCAGTGTTGAATTCTGGACGATATGTTTGTATTTGACGATATGTTGGGAAACTATTAAAACTTATCCAGAAACATATTCTTTAACTTTAAATATACTCCTCTTGACTGTGTGTGTGTGTGTGTGTGTGTGTGTGTGTGTGTGTGTGTGCGCGTATGTGTGCATGCGAGCGTGCGTGTGTGTGTGTGCGTATGTGTGCATGCGTGTGTGCGTTCGTGTGTGTGTGCGTGTGTGCATGCGCGTGTGTATGTGCTTGTGTGTGTGCGCGTGTGCGTGTACGTGTGCGCGCGCGCGAGAGAGAGAGAGTGAGAGAGAGAGAGAGAGAGAGAGAGAGAGAGAGAGAGAGAGAGAGAGAGAGAGAGAGAGAGAGAGATTTAATAATAGTTTAGATCTGTGTCATTTAGGAAGTGACACTTTTGTGGCGCCAGTGCCACTGCAGATAAAGTTTTGAAACTGTCATAGATAAATCTTTTGACTCGTTGCTAAGCTTTGTTGTTTTCCTATGCGGCGTACACCACTACATCGCAACGTTGCCTGCATGCATATTAATGCGAAATCAGAAACTGTAAAATTCTAAATATGCGTGCAGAGAGGGTACATGAAAATGTGTGACATTTCGCACGAAGACAGGAATGTCAGAACTTTAAGCTTTTGCATGACCAAAATGTATAATGCCTCAGGCAACGAAAACCGAAATGCCTATTTTGAAACCATTTGCACCCAAAACATGACGTTGCAGCACTGAAGATGTACTCGTAGCCAAGCATTTATGCACTTCTTTTGCGAAAGGACACACTGACAGACTGAAGAATTGTAAATGTTAATACATATTGTTAACAGATTAAAACAGGTATGCTTCTTTTTAGACGAATACGAGGAACTGTCGTCTTTTCCCTTCTCTTCCCTTCTTCTGCGCTTGGGCTGGGCTGTTTTTATGCCTGGGGTGTTTGGATCACTGGCGAGCGAATATAAGTAGCTGCAACTGTTTCCTTTTGTGTTTTGCTCATAAAACAGGTCTTGATGTGCTTTTCGTGTGTTCTGGTGGCCTCTAGCAGCTCAGTGAAGTCGCTGGATAAGCTGCTGGAGTAGGACTAGACAGTGAAGTCCCTGGATGAGCTGCTGGAGTAGGCCTAGACAGTGAAGTCCCTGGATGAGCTGCTGGAGTAGGCCTAGACAGTGAAGTCCCTGGATGAGCTGCTGGAGTAGGCCTAGACAGTGAAGTCCCTGGATGAGCTGCTGGAGTAGGCCTAGACAGCTCAGTGAAGTCCCTGTATGAGCTGCTGGAGTAGGCCTTGACAGTGAAGTCCCTGGTTGAGCTGCTGGAGTAGGACTAGACAGTGCAGTCCCTGTATGAGCTGCTGGAGTAGGCCTAGATTGCTCAGTGAAGTCCCTGGATGAGCTGCTGGAGTAGGCCTAGACAGTGAAGTCCCTGTATGAGCTGCTGGAGTAGGCCTTGACAGTGAAGTCCCTGGATGAGCTGCTGGAGTAGGCCTTGACAGTGAAGTCCCTGGATGAGCTGCTGGAGTAGGCCTAGACAGTGAAGTCCCTGGATGAGCTGCTGGAGTAGATGTAGACAGCTCAGTGAAGTCCCTGGATGGGATGCTGGAGTAGGTCTAGACAGTGAAGTCCCTGGATGAGCTGCTGGAGTAGGACTAGACAGTGAAGTCCCTGGATGAGCTGCTGGAGTAGGCCTAGACAGTGAAGTCCCTGGATGAGCTGCTGGAGTAGATGTAGACAGCTCAGTGAAGTCCCTGGATGGGATGCTGGAGTAGGCCTTGACAGTGAAGTCCCTGTATGAGCTGCTGGAGTAGGCCTAGACAGCTCAGTGAAGTCCCTGGATGAGCTGCTGGAGTAGGCCTAGACAGTGAAGTCCCTGAATGAGCTGCTGGAGTAGGCCTAGACAGTGAAGTCCCTGGATGAGCTGCTGGAGTAGGAGTAGAAAGTGAAGTCCCTGGATGAGCTGCTGGAGTAGATGTAGACAGCTCAGTGAAGTCCCTGGATGAGCTGCTGGAGTAGGCCTAGACAGCTCAGTGAAGTCCCTGGATGAGCTGCTGGAGTAGATGTAGACAGCTCAGTGAAGTCCCTGGATGAGCTGCTGGAGTAGGCCTAGACAGTGAAGTCCCTGGATAAGCTGCTGGAGTAGGCCTTGACAGTGAAGTCCCTGTATGAGCTGCTGGAGTAGGCCTTGACAGTGAAGTCCCTGGATGAGCTGCTGGAATAGGCCTTGACAGTGAAGTCCCTGGATGAGCTGCTGGAGTAGGCCTAGACAGCTCAGTGAAGTCCCTGGATGAGCTGCTGGAGTAGGCCTAGACAGTGAAGTCCCTGGATGAGCTGCTGGAGAAGGCCTTGACAGTTCAGCAGACAGGGACCAGAGCTCGTGAGGCAGGCTTTGAGCGAGTCAACGTTTGTTCCACTGTTAATCTGTCGAGAGCAGGAGCTATCTTTTTCCTGTCTCCTTTTTTGCAAACAAAAACATGATTTGGAAGAAGTCCATTCATTTGATGTGGTGAACATCTACGAGAAAAACAAATTAACTGACATTGCGGTCTTTCTGTGTTCCGTCCTCTTGTCTTTTATGTTTATCGTTAGGTCTGCAACTAGTCTGTTAAATGATCAATTAGTTACAAACCAACACACGGAAGCGAGTGTGTTAATTTATTTTATTGTCAATTTCATCTACATATACACTTGTTTCTATGCATGTTCAATGAATATTTCATCAAGGCAAAATATTAAATTAAGATTATTACCTCTCTGATACCCTTCAGTAATTTAATGGCTGTCATAGTTCATGTAATATTTATTTTTATGGACATGAAACTGGGTAACACCAGGAATCGAAAAAACTTAGAATATTACTTTGATTTGTGTCTATGATGATGACATAGCAAGAACTATTGCAACTGTGGAAAAGAGAACATATGAGGGTAAACAGAAGGAATATCCGGAATGGAGTAATGATTGCTCGGGTCGCGCTTTATTTCCAAACATCTGGCGCGCCCAAATAAAGAAGAAAAGAAAAGAAAGCTCAAAGCAAAACAGGCTTTGGTTGTAAAATGCAAACAATAGAGGATATAATCAAATGTGAAATTCCGACAAATGTAAGCCCCATAAAATCAGTAAAACACACTGTCGTTTTCGAGGACGTCAGCGTCACGTGATTGGGCTCGACAACGACAAGTCAAGGCAAAAGCTGAGGCCCACTGAACGAATGGCCAATGTCCGCGATTCAGTCTACCATTTGAAAGGCGTTGAAAGCAATGTAATTCGTGCTAATTTTCTTGATGTTGAATGAATGGGAAGAGATTGTTTAGCACGAAAAATCGCGGACATAT
>JAWQFJ010001098.1:123911-133911 GCA_034096865.1 Theodoxus fluviatilis | reverse complement strand
GTGACCACATGATTTGTTTACTACAGCGCTGCCAGTCAGGGTGACGTTTTCATAGGCTGAACAGTCGCATATACAAACAAAAATGCATCGAGATGTGCATTTCATTACGCCGGAATGAAGGACAAGCAGCCACATCTAGCTCGGTTGAAATTTATGTTCGTCTGGGGAGACAAGGAAAAAGCGTACTCTGCACACGAACAAGAGTAGCAGTGCATACTTTGCAACATGGAGTCTACAGATTGGGCGCCAAATGCCGCAACACCAACAGCGGAGACATTGAGAATGAAACAAGACAAGTGTTGGAAGAGAAAGCCAAACTTAATAACACTCTTTCTCACAACTGAATTCTGACGGACCATCACGCATTTCACATCGTAGATGGACTTACACTGAGCTGTCGAAGGTTCTGGGCTGTCTAGAGACGGTGACTGTGTGGTCGGAACTGGAGGCGATGATGGAGGCGGTAGCCTCGGTGTAGTAGTCGCTATCGAAGTGGTGATAGTTGGCGCCGTGGTGGTAGATGGTGTGGTGGTGGTGGTCGGTGTTGTAGTTGTGGTCGGTGTTGTGGTGGTCGTTGATGTTGTCGTGGTAGTGGGAGTTGTAGTGGTTGTGGTTGGGGCGGTGGTTGTAGGGGGTGGCGGAGGTGTTGTGGTAATGGGTGGTTGTGTGAGGGCTGCAGCGGCTTGGGGTGTAGATGGTCTGGTCGTGGGAGGGGGCGCTGGAAAAGAACGAGAAATAATGAAGTAAGTGCATACCTACCTAATGAAAAGGAGCTCATGCATGATAAAGACAACAAGGAAAATAATATTAATACCAGAAACATGAAATAATCTCTCGGACGGACCGTGATACTTGGAGATAGAACAACCAGTATAATGAAGACATAGTGTAAAGTAGTTTAGTAAACATAGCCTTGGTAAGGCGAAGAGATTACATTCCTCCTTTATGTATTTCCCTTAAGATGCTGTGGGCAGTACGCGCTGGTGATTGCAGGTTACATACTGAGCAGCAGCAGCAGCAGCAGCTGCACACAGAAACTGTCACAGACATGAGGCAAGACATCCACATCTACTACATCTTCTGACCTCCATATCGTGAATCAGTTCTCATTTTCTTCATACGTGCCTCGTCATGCTTTCTTTGTTTTTCATTAAAATTAGTTTGATACTTAAACATCTTATCAACTGATCTTCAGCCAACCCAAGCATGAACATTTGCTTTGTTTAAAACTTTTTTCCTTTTCTAATACTTGCACATCGCCAACATATAATCTGTAAAAATGATTTTCAACCATAGAAAAATAAACCGAAATAAAAGATAGTCTATAAGTATCTAAAATACAATGATAGTATGTATGTAATTCTTTTATTTCAATTGTGTACAATTTGGCATTTAGTAATGACTCGTTTTTTTTTAAGGAAAAAAGGAAGTGTGTGTGTGTGTATGCCTGCGCGCGTGCGCTAGCGTGCGCGCGCGCGTGTGTGTGTGCGCGTGTGTGTGTGTGTGCGCGCGAGAGTGCGTGTGTTTATTTGTGTGTTAGTACCTCTATGTGTGTGTCTGTGTGTGTGTGTGTGTGTGTGTACATGTGTGAGTGTGTGTAAATGTTTGAGTGTGTGTGTGTGTGTGTGTGTGTGTGTGTGTGTAAGAGAGAGAGAAAGAGAGAGAGAGAGAGAGAGAGAGAGAGAGAGCGAGCGAGTGAGAGAGAGTGAGAGACAGAGAGAGAGTGAGAGAGAGAGAGAGAGAAAGAAAGTGAGAGAGGGAGAGAGAGAAAAAAACCACTACGTACTGTGTCCATGGATTAATCCCTATTAATTTGTCGTATTACGCGTGCACACACACACGCACACACGCACGCACGCACACACCCACACACGCGCGCGTGCATGAAAACACACACACTCACTCTCACTCAACACACACTCACAAACACATGCACGCAAGCACACACACTCACACCCACACACACGCGCGCGCGCGTCACACACCCACACCCACATCCACCCCCCTCACACACACACACACACACCACACACTAAGGCACCTTGAAAAGTGTCTGGCTTTTTTTAACCATGGAATTCCGTGCATACATATATATCATTGGATAGCTTTACATGAATTTTAAGGACATCATGCATGCAGTACACTAACAATGGCAGAATAATGCTGTGCTCTTGACCGACGTATCACAGGAAAGCACATATATTCATACATCTACACGCAAGGTATATGACTAATGAAGAATGTATTCATGATGAATTTTCCATGGCAAGAAGAACAATTACATGTGGAACAAGACGCATTGACATAAATTATGTTTGAATATGATGTTACTTTAAACAGAAGTAGCCCACATACAAACCTTACTCAAGAATCGTTTTACGTGAGGATCTAGCATAAGGAAGACTGATTGTAGTGTCAACACACAGCCCCCTCTGCTTCACGTTCCCTTCTAGAGCCAGTCATTCTGAGTGTTGGGATGTGATGAGGTACTCCAGCAGCTCATCAGACCAAATGATTTCAGGCAAACTGCTATGACTTAACGATGTTTATGCCTTCCCCATTTGTCATTTCGTGATCACATATTTAGTCGTTACTGTATCAGCAAAATACAGCTTTACAAACACGATCACGTGTGCATGAGTAAATCACATTGTGGATCAAATGGAATACAAAAATCTACGGTGCAATGCTCGGCTGAAGTTCTATATTTCTGGCCAAGACCAGGGAAGGAAGCAGCGCAGAAAAAAGTAGCCTATTGGTGGGGAGGAGTTGGCTGTAGCTATGGAGGCTGGGACTGTCCATAGTTTTGGTACTGTCCGTGGGGAGGAGTTGGCTGTAGCTATGGAGGCTGGGACTGTCCATAGTTTTGGTAATGGTCGCGACGTCTGCAATATGTTCAGTTCCGTTTCTTGTAAGCAATGTAAGTGCTTTAATGTTACTATCTTACGTGGAAGGATAGTTCTTGGTATATACCTTTTGCGGGAAAGGGGAGAGCTCTGCATACATGACCCCCCAAAAAAAATTAAGTAGAGGAAAACAGAATTTGTGTACAAAGATATTTGAAATGTTTGAATGAGATATGTAAAACAAATGCAATATCATCTAAGTCTTCTAGTAAAACCCCCCTTGTTTAGATGCATTTCAGACAAGTCATGCTGAACGCTTATACTGACTTGATCATATATGAGTAGTCTTTTTAATCTGAAATCGCAATTTGACACCAAAGATATAGGTGTGACTCTATTCAATACACATCGTTTATTTCATGTTTTATATACTTGGCTATACGCTGGTCAGTATAGGACTAGTTTTATATCCTTTTCCTGGCTTTGCGTTTATCCCCGGATGTCCTCGGCATATACGATATACCGTTATACAACTTATCCGTTGATCCACTCGGTACGCCTGTATGATTCTCGCAGATGACTGGGGTCATTTTAATGCACATTGCATTCAACTTACTCCGCAGACGTACGGAACATAAATTAATTTCTATATAGGAGAGGTCGATGTCGGGGGTGATTTCCGCGCACGTGGCAAGTTGTCTGGCAACTATGCAGTCCATTTGCAATGTCACGCTCGCAAGTCCTAAGAGCAGTTCTCCCAGTGTGTTCGGGATAAGAACATTCTAGTTCACTAGAGACTTCGCCTACCGGCGAAAGTGTCTCTAGCACAGATGACATCACGTGATGGAAGGATTGGGTCCAACAGACTCAAATTAGGGTCACACAAGAGGCTTGTGGGATAGCCGATCTGCTCCCTGACATACGCCGTTAAAGTAGTTCTAAGACTATTTTGCACACAGCTCATAACTTACTCTTGATGAGGCAAGAAATAAACGTTTATTCGATAAAATAAAATTTTTGTGCTGAAATGGAAACCAGTTTTGACATCTGAATTATTTCTGTAAAAAGTGGAGAGAAAATAGCTTCAGAAAAACTATTTTGAAGCAATGCTGTAATGCGAAGGGTCAAGTCTATTACACATCCATTGCGAACTGACCCAGCGTCACTACTGACTCGGCTTCACAGAATACGGTAAGAATTGACCCACCGTGACTTCCTACGCAATTCGTAAGAGGCGAATAACTAGGGACACCGTGACTTGATTTGCGTTAAGTCTGAACTGTTCTAGTGATTTACGTGCTTAATGGCCTTATATATCCTACAAAGGCTGATATGTCGTAAGATTTAATCCATCCATCCAACCATCCATCCACCCATCCACCCAGCCATCCACCCATCCATCCATGCATCCATGCACCCATCCACCCAGCCAGCCATCCATCCATCCATCCATCCATGCATCCATCCATCCATCCATGCATGCATCCATCCATCCATGCATCCATCCATCCATCCATCCATCCATCCATCCATCCATCCATCCATCCATCCATCCATCCATCCAAGAGCAGTATTCTGTCGAGTTGCCGTCAAATAGAAACACGTCCTATTTCTTCTTGTCCCTGAGATATTCCTCGAGCAGCCAATCAGATGGGTTCCTGCTCGTGACGAAGTGGTAGAGTTGTGTCTATTCACTTGTTCTAATGGCGGCCTATCCTCGCTCATTTCGAAACTACTGTGGCTTCAGCTACTTCATATGTCAGTAGTTAGATGTCCTGACGCCTAAATTAGACTTTTTGGTACAGTCCTACATCACTGTATCGTTCTCATGTGTGCAGTGTACTGCGAAAAACATGTTGTCGTCGCATGATACGCTGCCCACTCATGCAAGAAAATCAAACACCGCCCGTGTTGAACTACTGGACAAAGAGTGGAGTTGATAACGGATCTAGGATGCCATTTTACACTAGAGAGTGTTTTTCTCACTTTGTTTGTGGGAAAGAGGTTGGTTGGGGACTTGTCAGTTGAAAGGGATACTACAGTCGCTATGAGCACGATGTTACGGGGAAATTGAGCAAACATCTATCAACACACATTATCCTGTGGTCTAATGGTGTCGTTGTTGCCTACCACGCAGATGTCCCGGGTTTTTTTCAGGCTAATGCCGTGATATGTATTTAAAAATCTCATCTAGCTGTTTTACGGGACACCAACATTTTTTTCTGTCCTTTCAACAAAGCTTGCCCCGTGTGAGGAGACCTTAACACCAGCAGATGGCGTGGACACTTTGCAGGAGAGCACAGCATGCGCGCTAGTGCACTTCTAGGGGCGACCCCAATCCATCAACTGATAGGACTTCTCTGAGCAAGTGCAATCGTGCACGTTCCGTCAGGGACGCAATTAAGAGACGCATTTGCGATCGTTTTCTAAATGGTTCTGCTAAAACGTAATCGATGGGCAACCAAATAGGCTATTTGATGTGTTCTTGTTGAGTTTCACATTCGGAAAGCAATCAATACCATTTGCTGGCAGCAAATATCACGGCCGATGGAGAGGGCGAGTGCATTTAAGATCCTCTTAACCATGTTGGATGAGAAGGGTTCGACACCACTCTCGCATACTTAGTGAAGGCTCCCGAACAAGCTGGGGAGCTGTTCGAGGCGCCACTGCAATCCGCCTGCTAATGCACTGGCAGTCTGACGCACTGCAAAACTTGCAGAGTTCATCACGTCACAACAGCTTCCCCCCCATTTACCTAATATGGGACGGGAGGTTTACATAGCATTACACAAAAGCAGTATCACCGCCACATTTTTGCTCAGAAAGCATTTCGATGGTCTCGAACACAGATTACACTGGATGCCGTAGACAGGACTTCAGCCATAGTGTTCATCCCAGGAAAATGCTGCAAATACTGCCCAAGTTTAGTTGTGTGTAATCGGGAAGAGCAGCACTCTACATCATTGCAGAGGAATTGACTCCAATATTAAGGACAAACCCTGCTGTCTTAACAAACGTATATGTGTTCTAAAAACTGACCTTTTCCAGTACCTGACGAGGATCGCGATCTGACAAGATGTTCGCCAAAGTCAAGGCTGCCTTATCTCCCAGCACTGACCAGGTCGACTCTGCCGTGGACTTGGTCTTTGGACCCATGCAGACCTTCCTGCGTGGCGTGGGGTTGCTGGGCCCTCGTCCAGATAGTCACGTGGTGGTGAGGGCACTGCTGTGGCTTCACTGGGCCGTGACTGGCACGGTCCTGTATGGCGGTGCGATTGGCATGGCCATTCTCTGCTTCCCGTACGGCGGCGCTAACATGGAGGCCGCGCTAGGTTACACCTTAGTCGTCTTGCCTCAAGGAGTCTCTCTGCTGGTCTTCGTCCACTGGAAGGTGGCACTTCTGAAGAAGCTCTCAGGGATCTTGCAGGAACTCAGAGCTCTGGAGAAGTCCGTAGGCTTCCCATGTTTTCTGAGACCTCGCGCCACTCGACGCAAGCTGCTGCTCTTTCAAGCCGTCTGCCTGGCTTCCTCCGTTGCGATGGCTGTCTACTTCCTCGGTGGCTTCGTGGACGAGAATGGTCTTTCCCACCCCTTGAAGTGCCTGTTCTTCAGATCTGAGACTCAAGCTTTTGCAAGTGTGTCATGGGTCCATTCCCTGCTGTTTGGACTCTACTTCAACGTGTTGGGAGGTAAGCTGGACATTCTAGCGATGATTTGGTACATTGTTACCTCTGCTTGCACATGGTGAATGTGTATGTCGACTGCGAAAAAAAAATTAACGTGTGCCTGTCACTTTCCATGCGGTTTGGTGTTGCAAACAAAGCCTATGCATAATGGTACCTTTTCTATTTCATTTCGTCACTGCAAGCAGTTTTGCCCAGCACACTTTGATTTTCTTTTCGCCTCGGCACAAGTGCCGGTCTGCCTCAATGGACGTGTAGATCTATGTGTGTCTCCTGAAGCGTGCTAATAAAATGTGTTTGTTTGTTTCGTTCTATGCTTCCTCTTCACCGTAGGTGTCTACATGTCAAATATTTGTGAACAAGTGTATTTATTTAGAAACAAACCTGTTTGTCTGTGTCTAAATGTGTGCATCTTTTGTGTGTGTATGTGTGAGTGTGTGTGTGTGTTTGTGTGTATGTGTGTGTGTGTGTATATGTGTGAGTGTGCGTGCGCGCGCGCGCGCGTGTGTGTGTGTGTGTGTTTCTCACCATGATTATGTCTGTGTACCTGTTCATGTGTCTGTCCATCTGTGTGTGTCTGTCCACCTATCCAACTGTTTACTTGTCAGCCAGATATTTCGTCCGTTAGTCCGTCTGGCAGTCAGTCTGTCCGTCTCTCCGTCTGTCTGTCTGCGTGTTTATCTGTCCGTCCGTCCGTCCGTCTGTCTGTCTGTATGTATGTCTGTCTGTCTGTCTGTCTGTCTGTCTGTCTGTCTGTCTGTCTGTCTGTCTGTCTGTCTGTCTGTCTGTCTGTCTGTCTGTCTGTCTGTCTGTCCGTCTGTGTGTGTGTGTGTGTGTGTGTGTGTGTGTGTGACTGTCTGTCTGTCTGTCTGGTGTATGTGTGTCTGTCTGTCTGTGTGTCTGTGTGTGTATGTGTGTTTGTCTGTGTGTGTGTGTGTGTGTGTGTGTTTGTTTGTGAGTGTTTGTGTGTGTGTGTCTGTCTGTCTTTGTGTCTGTCTGTCCGTGTGTCTGTCCGTGTGTCTGTCCGTGTGTCTGTCCGTGTGTCTGTCTGTCTGTCCGTGTGTGTGTCTGTCTGCCTGTTTGTCTGTCAGTCTGTCTGTGTGTTTGTGTGTCTTACTGTCTGTCTGTTTGTCTGTCAGTCTGTCTGTGTGCTTGTGTATCCTACTGTCTGTTCGTTCGTCTGTCCGTCTGCTTGTCTGCCTCTGTTTGCTTGCGTATCTGCTTATCTGTCTGAGCCTCCATCCATCTCAGTACTGTTTCCAATCTCTCTCTCTCTCTCTCTCTCTCTCTCTCTCTCCCTCCCTCTCTCTCTCCATGCCACACACAACTCATGGAATAATGTCAAAGTCATTATTATGTTCATTTACTTTAGCGAACTCCTTCACGCTCTACGTCCTGCTCTGCACCTCGACTTCGAGAATGTTCCAAGCCCTAAGACAGAAGCTGCAAGCCAGGGTCGCGGAATCCACGGCAGTCGTCGAAGAGGGAGAAATGGAGGATATTCGAAGATGCCACCAACGCGTCTGTCGCCTAACCAAATCCTTGGACGACTTGTTCGCGGTTTTCATCATCACCTACTTGTTGTTTTCGCTGACGTGTTACTTCATCTCCATCTACGTCACCGTATGTGAAGTCGATGTGGCGTCCAAGTGGAAAACCTTGTGGGTCATGACGGCGTTCTGTGTGGTGTACACAGCTATCATTCTCGTCCAGGCCATCTCCGTCCAAGAACAGGTAGGCGTCATTTCTCGCATTTTCGAATTATAACAATATGGAAATGTAGATTGAGAAGTTTGTGGTGCTTGAGCTACTGAAGCAGCATCTGAAAGCTCGGCAGCCGGAGTTTTCAGCTGATGATAGGAGCATAAAGTGAATCTATCCATATACTGCTATTGTAGTAAGATTGCATTCTAATGACAGTGTAATGATGATTCTTTTAAAGATGTAGTAATAATCCGGCGACAAATTTGTGACAACTTGTCCCATTATAGTGCAGGCCAGCATTCTGACAATTTGTATCAATATCACAGCAGCAGGACCAGCATTGACAAGAACAACAAAAACAACGGAATCGACACTAAAATAGTAAGGCAGTGACATAAGCAGAACTTGCATCTGCAGCAACAGCAGCAAGAGCAACAGCAGCAGCAGCAGCAGCAGCAGCAACAACAACAACAACAACAACCACAACAGTGATGACGGTGGCGACGACGACAACGACGACAACATCAGCAACAGCAAACACAACATCGCCAATAAATAGTGAGAACAATGACATGATTAATTTGAAATTAAAAGAAATATTTCAAGAAATGCTTTGACATGACGAAGTACAATAGTGCAATGACATAGGGGAAGGCGCCTCATGTAGTCCCATGGGGTGTTACTATTAGACCCCACTTCAATGGAAAAAAAAATTAACGTAATTTTTTATTTAGTCATTCTGTTTTCAAAATTGGTTCCAACCGATTCGAGTTAGTTTCTTTGGAGGAAGACATTTGGTTTTGACCGAGTCGAAAAGTAGGTCAGCCACAGTGTGATTTCTTTAACGCTACTTTTCTGTTGCCATGCTTTAAGTAGAAAACTTTGCTCCTAGACCGCGCTCACGGCAAATGTTGATGTACACTTCATGACCAAGAGTAGGCCACGAGATATGCATCAGTGCTTTCCTATAGCCACCACAGCAAGTGCACATGCATTAAGTTTATGATGTTTCATGTTATATTTTGTGTATTATGCACAGCTTTGGAGAGACATTTTTGCAATGTGGATTTTACGGTGATAATTTTCATTCCTCCGTTAAAATTGTGACTGCAGTTAGCTCAAAATGACAAATTTGAATACATTTCTGCTCTGATATTTACACCTTACTGATCTGTTAATTACTCGGGAATAAGAAAGGGAGAGTCCATGCGAGTCAATCAAAATATGATGGGGCTTAATGTCCCGGGTGATGTCTAATGTCCCACTTTCCTCTACGTATTTTTGCCAAGGAATTTAACTGGAAGTGTAAAGTCTACAAATTGACTGAGGGTGATTTGTTGGTGCCCTCTACAGGCGTACTCCATCAAAGAGGCCCTGAGAACTACTCCATCGTGCCGCATGTCAGACCGTACCCTGGCACTGGTAACACCTCTCTGTTTCTTTCTTCTCTCTCCGTCTGTCTGTCTTTTTGTCTCTTTTTCTCTCCCTTCCTCTCTCTCTCTTTCTCTCTATCTTTCTCTCTCGCACTCTCTCTCCGTCCGTCAGTCTCTCTGTGTCTGTCTGTGTGTCTGTCTGTGTGTCTGTCTGTCTGTCTGTCTGTCTGTCTGTCGGACTGTCTGTCTGTCTGTCTGTCTGTCTGTCTGTCTGTCTGACTGTCTGACTGTCTGTGTGTCTGTGTGTCTGTGTGTGTGTCCGTCCGTCCGTCTGTCTGTCTGTCTGTCTGTCTGGTGTCTGTCTGGTGTCTGTCTGTGTGTCTTTCTGTCTCTC
>JAWQFJ010001098.1:108911-121411 GCA_034096865.1 Theodoxus fluviatilis | reverse complement strand
GTGTGTGAATGAGTATGCATCTTGAGTATGTGTGCATGCACATGCCTCTGTGTATGTGTGTGTGAATGAGTATGCATCTTGAGTATGTGTGCATGCACATGCCTCTGTGTATGTGTGTGTGAATGAGTATGCATCTTGAGTATGTGTGCATGCACATGCCTCTGTGTATGTGTGTGTGAATGAGTATGCATCTTGAGTATGTGTGCATGCACATGCCTCTGTGTATGTGTGTGTGAATGAGTATGCATCTTGAGTATGTGTGCATGCACATGCCTCTGTGTATGTGTGTGTGAATGAGTATGCATCTTGAGTATGTGTGCATGCACATGCCTCTGTGTATGTGTGTGTGAATGAGTATGCATCTTGAGTATGTGTGCATGCACATGCCTCTGTGTATGTGTGTGTGAATGAGTATGCATCTTGAGTATGTGTGCATGCATATGCCTCTGTGTATGTGTGTGTGAATGAGTATGCATCTTGAGTATGTGTGCATGCATATGCCTCTGTGTATGTGTGTGTGAATGAGTATGCATCTTGAGTATGTGTGCATGCATATGCCTCTGTGTATGTGTGTGTGAATGAGTATGCATCTTGAGTATGTGTGCATGCATATGCCTCTGTGTATGTGTGTGTGAATGAGTATGCATCTTGAGTATGTGTGCATGCACATGCCTCTGTGTATGTGTGTGTGAATGAGTATGCATCTTGAGTATGTGTGCATGCATATGCCTCTGTGTATGTGTGTGTGAATGAGTATGCATCTTGAGTATGTGTGCATGCACATGCCTCTGTGTATGTGTGTGTGAATGAGTATGCATCTTGAGTATGTGTGCATGCACATGCCTCTGTGTATGTGTGTGTGAATGAGTATGCATCTTGAGTATGTGTGCATGCACATGCCTCTGTGTATGTGTGTGTGAATGAGTATGCATCTTGAGTATGTGTGCATGCACATGCCTCTGTGTATGTGTGTGTGAATGAGTATGCATCTTGAGTATGTGTGCATGCATATGCCTCTGTGTATGTGTGTGTGAATGAGTATGCATCTTGAGTATGTGTGCATGCACATGCCTCTGTGTATGTGTGTGTGAATGAGTATGCATCTTGAGTATGTGTGCATGCACATGCCTCTGTGTATGTGTGTGTGAATGAGTATGCATCTTGAGTATGTGTGCATGCACATGCCTCTGTGTATGTGTGTGTGAATGAGTATGCATCTTGAGTATGTGTGCATGCACATGCCTCTGTGTATGTGTGTGTGAATGAGTATGCATCTTGAGTATGTGTGCATGCACATGCCTCTGTGTATGTGTGTGTGAATGAGTATGCATCTTGAGTATGTGTGCATGCATATGCCTCTGTGTATGTGTGTGTGAATGAGTATGCATCTTGAGTATGTGTGCATGCACATGCCTCTGTGTATGTGTGTGTGAATGAGTATGCATCTTGAGTATGTGTGCATGCACATGCCTCTGTGTATGTGTGTGTGAATGAGTATGCATCTTGAGTATGTGTGCATGCACATGCCTCTGTGTATGTGTGTGTGAATGAGTATGCATCTTGAGTATGTGTGCATTCATATGCCTCTGTGTATGTGTGTGTGAATGAGTATGCATCTTGAGTATGTGTGCATGCACATGCCTCTGTGTATGTGTGTGTGAATGAGTATGCATCTTGAGTATGTGTGCATGCATATGCCTCTGTGTATGTGTGTGTGAATGAGTATGCATCTTGAGTATGTGTGCATGCATATGCCTCTGTGTATGTGTGTGTGAATGAGTATGCATCTTGAGTATGTGTGCATGCATATGCCTCTGTGTATGTGTGTGTGAATGAGTATGCATCTTGAGTATGTGTGCATGCATATGCCTCTGTGTATGTGTGTGTGAATGAGTATGCATCTTGAGTATGTGTGCATGCATATGCCTCTGTGTATGTGTGTGTGAATGAGTATGCATCTTGAGTATGTGTGCATGCATATGCCTCTGTGTATGTGTGTGTGAATGAGTATGCATCTTGAGTATGTGTGCATGCACATGCCTCTGTGTATGTGTGTGTGAATGAGTATGCATCTTGAGTATGTGTGCATGCATATGCCTCTGTGTATGTGTGTGTGAATGAGTATGCATCTTGAGTATGTGTGCATGCACATGCCTCTGTGTATGTGTGTGTGAATGAGTATGCATCTTGAGTATGTGTGCATGCACATGCCTCTGTGTATGTGTGTGTGAATGAGTATGCATCTTGAGTGTGTGTGCATGCACATGCCTCTGTGTATGTGTGTGTGAATGAGTATGCATCTTGAGTATGTGTGCATGCACATGCCTCTGTGTATGTGTGTGTGAATGAGTATGCATCTTGAGTATGTGTGCATGCATATGCCTCTGTGTATGTGTGTGTGAATGAGTATGCATCTTGAGTATGTGTGCATGCACATGCCTCTGTGTATGTGTGTGTGAATGAGTATGCATCTTGAGTATGTGTGCATGCACATGCCTCTGTGTATGTGTGTGTGAATGAGTATGCATCTTGAGTATGTGTGCATGCACATGCCTCTGTGTATGTGTGTGTGAATGAGTATGCATCTTGAGTATGTGTGCATGCATATGCCTCTGTGTATGTGTGTGTGAATGAGTATGCATCTTGAGTATGTGTGCATGCACATGCCTCTGTGTATGTGTGTGTGAATGAGTATGCATCTTGAGTATGTGTGCATGCATATGCCTCTGTGTATGTGTGTGTGAATGAGTATGCATCTTGAGTATGTGTGCATGCATATGCCTCTGTGTATGTGTGTGTGAATGAGTATGCATCTTGAGTATGTGTGCATGCATATGCCTCTGTGTATGTGTGTGTGAATGAGTATGCATCTTGAGTATGTGTGCATGCATATGCCTCTGTGTATGTGTGTGTGAATGAGTATGCATCTTGAGTATGTGTGCATGCATATGCCTCTGTGTATGTGTGTGTGAATGAGTATGCATCTTGAGTATGTGTGCATGCATATGCCTCTGTGTATGTGTGTGTGAATGAGTATGCATCTTGAGTATGTGTGCATGCACATGCCTCTGTGTATGTGTGTGTGAATGAGTATGCATCTTGAGTATGTGTGCATGCATATGCCTCTGTGTATGTGTGTGTGAATGAGTATGCATCTTGAGTATGTGTGCATGCACATGCCTCTGTGTATGTGTGTGTGAATGAGTATGCATCTTGAGTATGTGTGCATGCATATGCCTCTGTGTATGTGTGTGTGAATGAGTATGCATCTTGAGTATGTGTGTATGCATGCGTCTGTGTATTCGCGCATGTGCGTGGGTATCTAATCGCTGACAGGAAGTAAGCATATGCAAGGTGTAGACGTGAAATACGCTTGAAGTTTTACCCAGATCATAGGCCAGCAACCACACCAATGAGAAGGCCATATCCACACGGCGTTAGACACCCGATCGCCAAGGCTAAGTATCTCTTCGGAGCTGGTAAGCGATTACATAACGAATACAAAAACCAGGCGGCCCAAGAAAGCGCCTCAAGGACTCTGTTCAAGCATCTGTGAGGGCGTACGCACTAAGTAGCACTGGGCGGAAGTGCCCGACATCTGACCGCAGCGGCTGAAGCTGGGGTGATGGAAGACGAATCTTCGAGTGTGGGGATCGGAGCCCGATCCTTCCTGCAGCCAGACGCCCACTCCGCAAGGAACTGTCTGCAGTTCCCCTTGAAGACTCCGCCGCTGCCGTGACCGCCTCCACGTGCCAGAGAATTTGCCCTTCGGAGTTGGGGCTGCGGTCCCATCTACGACACCACAGACGACGCCTTGACAACTTGGTCGATTACAAACATCACCACGACGGTTTGCGGATGCATGACTTGATCTCTGTGTGTGCGCGGATGGGTGTACTCGTAAATGCGTGAACAAGTGCAAATGGGTGTTAATTTGCATGCATTTACATTTGTGAGCGCGCGTGTCGCATCTGTGTCAACTACGGCGTAAGGGTACCGATTTCGTCTTTTGCTGGGTTCCTAGTCCTTTGGGTATCCCAGGGAATGACAGAGGAGATCAGACTGCCAAGTCTGCAGTCTCCCTGTCCCTATCCCCAGGCAGGATGCCGGCGGGCGACCTGGTACCCCGTATTACTAAATACATTTAAAATGGGACGACAGGGCACCAAATAAGCTCCATGAAATAACTTCTATGTGGGGTGAGCGATTCGTCCCCATATCGCTCATCAGAAGAGAAGAGAAGTTGTGCTCGGCCGTTCCCGGATCGGCCATTCCGTCTTGACCCACTCCTATTTGTTGCGGTCGGAGCCTCCACCGAAGTGCCGCACCTGCCAGTGCAGGCTCACCATGCGGCACGTTCTGGTGGAGTGTCCCCGACTTGCTCATCTACGGAGTGGGTCAACCAGTCTATCAGACTTTTTAAAATATAAAGATCCCCTTGCTGTGATAACATTTTGGAAAAATTCTCAGTTTTATTCCCGTCTTGGAGTTGGAATCGTACTATATCTTAAATTTTCTATATTTCTCCATTTTCCTCATTTGCGGTGATCTTTTACTTCCAAAGTTTTGTCTCGTTGAATTACTTTATAGTCTTGAATGGCCTTCGCGGCTGATGGGCCCTTGGGCTCCATCAATCCACCCATCCCTATCCATCTATCCAACCATCCCTATCCATCTATCCACCCCTCCCTATCCATCTATCCACCCATCCCTATGCATCTATCCACCCATCCCTATGCATCTATCCACCCATCCCTATCCATCTATCCACCCATCCCTATCCATCTATCCACCCATCCCTATCCACTCTATCCACCCATCCCTATGCATCTATCCACCCATCCCTGTGCATCTATCCACCCATCCCTATCCATCTATCCACCCATCCCTATCCATCTATCCACCCATCTCTATCCATCAATCCACCCATCCCTATCCATCTATCCACCCATCCCTATCCATCTATCCACCCATCCCTATCCATCTATCCACCCATCCCTATCCATCTATCCACCCATCCCTATCCATCTATCCACCCATCCCTATGCATCTATCCACCCATCCCTATCCATCTATCCACCCATCCCTATGCATCTATCCACCCATCCCTGTGCATCTATCCACCCATCCCTATGCATCTATCCACCCATCCCTGTGCATCTATCCACCCATCCCTATGCATCTATCCACCCATCCCTATGCATCTATCCACCCATCCCTATGCATCTATCCACCCATCCCTATCCATCTATCCACCCATCCCTATGCATCTATCCATCCATCCCTATGCATCTATCCACCCATCCCTATCCATCTATCCACCCATCCCTATCCATCTATCCACCCATCCCTATGCATCTATCCACCCATCCCTATGCATCTATCCATCCATCCCTATCGATCTATCCACCCATCCCTGTGCATCTATCCACCCATCCCTGTGCATCTATCCACCCATCCCTGTGCATCTATCCACCCATCCCTGTGCATCTATCCACCCATCCCTGTGCATCTATCCACCCATCCCTATCCATCTATCCACCCATCCCTATGCATCTATCCACCCATCCCTATGCATCTATCCACCCATCCCTATCCATCTATCCACCCATCCCTATGCATCTATCCATCCATCCCTATGCATCTATCCACCCATCCCTATCCATCAATCCACCCATCCCTATGCATCTATCCACCCATCCCTATGCATCTATCCACCCATCCCTATGCATCTATCCACCCATCCCTATCCATCTATCCACCCATCCGTATGCATCTATCCATCCATCCCTATGCATCTATCCACCCATCCCTATCCATCTATCCACCCATCCCTATCCATCTATCCACCCATCCCTATGCATCTATCCACCCATCCCTATGCATCTATCCATCCATCCCTATCCATCTATCCACCCATCCCTGTGCATCTATCCACCCATCCCTGTGCATCTATCCACCCATCCCTGTGCATCTATCCACCCATCCCTGTGCATCTATCCACCCATCCCTATCCATCTATCCACCCATCCCTATCCATTTATCCACCCATCCCTATGCATCTATCCACCCATCCCTATGCATCTATCCACCCATCCCTATCCATCTATCCACCCATCCCTATGCATCTATCCACCCATCCCTATGCATCTATCCACCCATCCCTGTGCATCTATCCACCCATCCCTATGCATCTATCCACCCATCCCTATGCATCTATCCACCCATCCCTATCCATCTATCCACCCATCCCTATGCATCTATCCACCCATCCCTATGCATCTATCCACCCATCCCTATGCATCTATCCACCCATCCCTATGCATCTATCCACCCATCCCTGTGCATCTATCCACCCATCCCTATGCATCTATCCACCCATCCCTATGCATCTATCCACCCATCCCTATGCATCTATCCACCCATCCCTATGCATCTATCCACCCATCCCTATGCATCTATCCACCCATCCCTATCCATCTATCCACCCATCCCTATGCATCTATCCACCCATCCCTGTGCATCTATCCACCCATCCCTGTGCATCTATCCACCCATCCCTGTGCATCTATCCACCCATCCCTGTGCATCTATCCACCCATCCCTATCCATCTATCCACCCATCCCTATGCATCTATCCACCCATCCCTATCCATCTATCCACCCATCCCTATGCATCTATCCACCCATCCCTATGCATCTATCCACCCATCCCTGTGCATCTATCCACCCATCCCTGTGCATCTATCCACCCATCCCTGTGCATCTATCCACCCATCCCTGTGCATCTATCCACCCATCCCTATCCATCTATCCACCCATCCCTATGCATCTATCCACCCATCCCTATCCATCTATCCACCCATCCCTATGCATCTATCCACCCATCCCTATGCATCTATCCACCCATCCCTATGCATCTATCCACCCATCCCTATGCATCTATCCACCCATCCCTATGCATCTATCCACCCATCCCTATGCATCTATCCACCCATCCCTATGCATCTATCCACCCATCCCTATCCATCCTATCCACCCATCCCTATGCATCTATCCACCCATCCCTATGCATCTATCCACCCATCCCTGTCCATCTATCCACCCATCCCTATGCATCTATCCACCCATCCCTATGCATCTATCCACCCATCCCTATGCATCTATCCACCCATCCCTATGCATCTATCCACCCATCCCTATGCATCTATCCACCCATCCCTATGCATCTATCCACCCATCCCTATGCATCTATCCACCCATCCCTATGCATCTATCCACCCATCCCTATGCATCTATCCACCCATCCCTATGCATCTATCCACCCATCCCTATGCATCTATCCACCCATCCCTATGCATCTATCCACCCATCCCTATGCATCTATCCACCCATCCCTATGCATCTATCCACCCATCCCTATGCATCTATCCACCCATCCCTATGCATCTATCCACCCATCCCTATGCATCTATCCACCCATCCCTGTGCATCTATCCACCCATCCCTATGCATCTATCCACCCATCCCTATGCATCTATCCACCCATCCCTATGCATCTATCCACCCATCCCTATGCATCTATCCACCCATCCCTATGCATCTATCCACCCATCCCTGTGCATCTATCCACCCATCCCTGTGCATCTATCCACCCATCCCTATGCATCTATCCACCCATCCCTATGCATCTATCCACCCATCCCTATGCATCTATCCACCCATCCCTATGCATCTATCCACCCATCCCTATGCATCTATCCACCCATCCCTATGCATCTATCCACCCATCCCTATGCATCTATCCACCCATCCCTATGCATCTATCCACCCATCCCTATGCATCTATCCACCCATCCCTATGCATCTATCCACCCATCCCTATGCATCTATCCACCCATCCCTATGCATCTATCCACCCATCCCTATGCATCTATCCACCCATCCCTATGCATCTATCCACCCATCCCTATGCATCTATCCACCCATCCCTATGCATCTATCCACCCATCCCTATGCATCTATCCACCCATCCCTGTGCATCTATCCACCCATCCCTATGCATCTATCCACCCATCCCTATGCATCTATCCACCCATCCCTGTGCATCTATCCACCCATCCCTATGCATCTATCCACCCATCCCTATGCATCTATCCACCCATCCCTATGCATCTATCCACCCATCCCTATGCATCTATCCACCCATCCCTATGCATCTATCCACCCATCCCTATGCATCTATCCACCCATCCCTATGCATCTATCCACCCATCCCTATGCATCTATCCACCCATCCCTATGCATCTATCCACCCATCCCTATGCATCTATCCACCCATCCCTATGCATCTATCCACCCATCCCTATGCATCTATCCACCCATCCCTATGCATCTATCCACCCATCCCTATGCATCTATCCACCCATCCCTATGCATCTATCCACCCATCCCTATGCATCTATCCACCCATCCCTATGCATCTATCCACCCATCCCTATGCATCTATCCACCCATCCCTATGCATCTATCCACCCATCCCTATGCATCTATCCACCCATCCCTATGCATCTATCCACCCATCCCTATGCATCTATCCACCCATCCCTATGCATCTATCCACCCATCCCTATGCATCTATCCACCCATCCCTATGCATCTATCCACCCATCCCTATGCATCTATCCACCCATCCCTATGCATCTATCCACCCATCCCTATGCATCTATCCACCCATCCCTATGCATCTATCCACCCATCCCTATGCATCTATCCACCCATCCCTATGCATCTATCCACCCATCCCTATGCATCTATCCACCCATCCCTATGCATCTATCCACCCATCCCTATGCATCTATCCACCCATCCCTATGCATCTATCCACCCATCCCTATGCATCTATCCACCCATCCCTATGCATCTATCCACCCATCCCTATGCATCTATCCACCCATCCCTATGCATCTATCCACCCATCCCTATGCATCTATCCACCCATCCCTATGCATCTATCCACCCATCCCTATGCATCTATCCACCCATCCCTATGCATCTATCCACCCATCCCTATGCATCTATCCACCCATCCCTATGCATCTATCCACCCATCCCTATGCATCTATCCACCCATCCCTATGCATCTATCCACCCATCCCTATGCATCTATCCACCCATCCCTGTGCATCTATCCACCCATCCCTATGCATCTATCCACCCATCCCTATGCATCTATCCACCCATCCCTATGCATCTATCCACCCATCCCTATGCATCTATCCACCCATCCCTATGCATCTATCCACCCATCCCTATGCATCTATCCACCCATCCCTATGCATCTATCCACCCATCCCTATGCATCTATCCACCCATCCCTATGCATCTATCCACCCATCCCTATGCATCTATCCACCCATCCCTGTGCATCTATCCACCCATCCCTATGCATCTATCCACCCATCCCTATGCATCTATCCACCCATCCCTATGCATCTATCCACCCATCCCTATGCATCTATCCACCCATCCCTATGCATCTATCCACCCATCCCTGTGCATCTATCCACCCATCCCTATGCATCTATCCACCCATCCCTATGCATCTATCCACCCATCCCTATGCATCTATCCACCCATCCCTATGCATCTATCCACCCATCCCTATGCATCTATCCACCCATCCCTGTGCATCTATCCACCCATCCCTATGCATCTATCCACCCATCCCTATGCATCTATCCACCCATCCCTGTGCATCTATCCACCCATCCCTATGCATCTATCCACCCATCCCTATGCATCTATCCACCCATCCCTATGCATCTATCCACCCATCCCTATGCATCTATCCACCCATCCCTATGCATCTATCCACCCATCCCTATGCATCTATCCACCCATCCCTATGCATCTATCCACCCATCCCTATGCATCTATCCACCCATCCCTATGCATCTATCCACCCATCCCTATGCATCTATCCACCCATCCCTATGCATCTATCCACCCATCCCTATGCATCTATCCACCCATCCCTATGCATCTATCCACCCATCCCTATGCATCTATCCACCCATCCCTATGCATCTATCCACCCATCCCTATGCATCTATCCACCCATCCCTATGCATCTATCCACCCATCCCTATGCATCTATCCACCCATCCCTATGCATCTATCCACCCATCCCTATGCATCTATCCACCCATCCCTATGCATCTATCCACCCATCCCTATGCATCTATCCACCCATCCCTATGCATCTATCCACCCATCCCTATGCATCTATCCACCCATCCCTATGCATCTATCCACCCATCCCTATGCATCTATCCACCCATCCCTATGCATCTATCCACCCATCCCTATGCATCTATCCACCCATCCCTATGCATCTATCCACCCATCCCTATGCATCTATCCACCCATCCCTATGCATCTATCCACCCATCCCTGTGCATCTATCCACCCATCCCTATGCATCTATCCACCCATCCCTATGCATCTATCCACCCATCCCTATGCATCTATCCACCCATCCCTATGCATCTATCCACCCATCCCTGTGCATCTATCCACCCATCCCTATGCATCTATCCACCCATCCCTATGCATCTATCCACCCATCCCTATGCATCTATCCACCCATCCCTATGCATCTATCCACCCATCCCTATGCATCTATCCACCCATCCCTGTGCATCTATCCACCCATCCCTATGCATCTATCCACCCATCCCTATGCATCTATCCACCCATCCCTATGCATCTATCCACCCATCCCTATGCATCTATCCACCCATCCCTATGCATCTATCCACCCATCCCTATGCATCTATCCACCCATCCCTATGCATCTATCCACCCATCCCTGTGCATCTATCCACCCATCCCTATGCATCTATCCACCCATCCCTATGCATCTATCCACCCATCCCTGTGCATCTATCCACCCATCCCTATGCATCTATCCACCCATCCCTGTGCATCTATCCACCCATCCCTATGCATCTATCCACCCATCCCTATGCATCTATCCACCCATCCCTATGCATCTATCCACCCATCCCTGTGCATCTATCCACCCATCCCTATGCATCTATCCACCCATCCCTATGCATCTATCCACCCATCCCTATGCATCTATCCACCCATCCCTATGCATCTATCCACCCATCCCTATGCATCTATCCACCCATCCCTGTGCATCTATCCACCCATCCCTATGCATCTATCCACCCATCCCTATGCATCTATCCACCCATCCCTATGCATCTATCCACCCATCCCTATGCATCTATCCACCCATCCCTATGCATCTATCCACCCATCCCTATGCATCTATCCACCCATCCCTATGCATCTATCCACCCATCCCTATGCATCTATCCACCCATCCCTATGCATCTATCCACCCATCCCTATGCATCTATCCACCCATCCCTATGCATCTATCCACCCATCCCTATGCATCTATCCACCCATCCCTATGCATCTATCCACCCATCCCTATGCATCTATCCACCCATCCCTATGCATCTATCCACCCATCCCTATGCATCTATCCACCCATCCCTATGCATCTATCCACCCATCCCTATGCATCTATCCACCCATCCCTATGCATCTATCCACCCATCCCTATGCATCTATCCACCCATCCCTATGCATCTATCCACCCATCCCTATGCATCTATCCACCCATCCCTATGCATCTATCCACCCATCCCTATGCATCTATCCACCCATCCCTATGCATCTATCCACCCATCCCTATGCATCTATCCACCCATCCCTATGCATCTATCCACCCATCCCTATGCATCTATCCACCCATCCCTATGCATCTATCCACCCATCCCTATGCATCTATCCACCCATCCCTATGCATCTATCCACCCATCCCTATGCATCTATCCACCCATCCCTATGCATCTATCCACCCATCCCTATGCATCTATCCACCCATCCCTGTGCATCTATCCACCCATCCCTATGCATCTATCCACCCATCCCTATGCATCTATCCACCCATCCCTGTGCATCTATCCACCCATCCCTATGCATCTATCCACCCATCCCTATGCATCTATCCACCCATCCCTGTGCATCTATCCACCCATCCCTATGCATCTATCCACCCATCCCTGTGCATCTATCCACCCATCCCTGTGCATCTATCCACCCATCCCTATGCATCTATCCACCCATCCCTATGCATCTATCCACCCATCCCTGTGCATCTATCCACCCATCCCTATGCATCTATCCACCCATCCCTGTGCATCTATCCACCCATCCCTATGCATCTATCCACCCATCCCTGTGCATCTATCCACCCATCCCTATGCATCTATCCACCCATCCCTATGCATCTATCCACCCATCCCTATGCATCTATCCACCCATCCCTATGCATCTATCCACCCATCCCTATGCATCTATCCACCCATCCCTATGCATCTATCCACCCATCCCTATGCATCTATCCACCCATC
>JAWQFJ010001098.1:107500-108901 GCA_034096865.1 Theodoxus fluviatilis | reverse complement strand
GATTTAAGCCTGTTCCTGAGGTGTGTTTTTATAATGATAGAAAAGGCTCATTGCAGCCTTATACTTACTCAAATTTATTCACACCAAGTGTTGCCTTGATAGGCATAACAAAGTCAACCGAATGAATATTGCACCATTGCAATCAGATGCCTCAATTTAGAGAAAGCATCAAATTTGTTTCTTGTTTCTAACAATTTAGGCACAAGGCGCGCAAAAGGACAGGAGGGACTATCAGCAGTCTCCTGTCAAGTTCAATTAACAAACGGATAAGGGAAGGCGGCTGCGACGCTCCCCGGACTGATAAGCTACATAGTAGGCTGGTCCCACAACATATACAGTATAGCAAGGGCGTCAGAGACGCAGGATACATGATAGAGGGAGGAGAGAGATAGAGGGAGGAGAGAGGTGAACAAATGGGGGTGGGGGGGAGAGAGGAGAGAGAGAGAGAGAGAGAGAGAGAGAGAGAGAGAGAGAGAGAAAGAGAGAGAGAGATAGATATATATATATATAGATATATATATATATAGATATATATATATATATATATATATAGAGAGAGAGAGAGAGAGAGGGAAGAAGAGAGAGAGAGAGGGAGAGACAAAGAGAGAGTCCATGTAAAAACTTCGGGCTTCACTTCACCCGGTCACACATCCCGCCAATCTAACAGTGCTTCGCCCTCGAAGTACAAAAAAACAAACAAATGCCTAGCCTAATATGGTTGATTCAGTTGATTACCAGTAGTCATTCAACATAGAAAACAACATAGCATCCGAACTTGATACAGCATGTTGGGTCAGACATCTTGAAGTGGTCTTAACCATTCAGCAAGTGTCATCAACCTGACATAACACATACACAACTCAAATACAAGCTAGAAGCGGTCTGAACCCTTCAACTAGATGCAATGAAGCAACAGGTTAAACACTAAATATTGGTGCTACACTTAACAGCAACACCCCGCAATGCTCTGACGGCATTACGAATTCCACCGTAATAAGACCAATTACGGTGCCACCGCAATGGACGTTCTGCCATTACGAACCATAACAAAAATAGACAAAGATATAAGTCCGAGATGCATTAGAACAAGACATACCAGGCGTGAGGTTACATCCCACGAACAAGACCTTGGGTGGTGAGAGTACACCCGGGCAATGTAAAAAAAGGTAAAGGTGTGATTTTATATAGCGACTTTCCACCATTGATCGGTGCTCAAACCGCTTTACACTTTACCCCCTGATCAATGTGATAATTTTTTCCACTCAGAAGTGATCAGTGACCGAGCATGTGTACAACTCCAGCTTCTGGCAACTCTCTTCCGCCAAGCTCAATGCACTGTTGCATTGCACATCTCGCGAAAGCTTTCCTTTCGTCTCACTGTACTTACTGCACTCCAAAAAG
>JAWQFJ010001098.1:85000-102500 GCA_034096865.1 Theodoxus fluviatilis | reverse complement strand
GCAGACAGACAGACAGACAGACAGACAGACAGACAGACAGACAGACAGACAGACAGACAGACAGACAGACAGACAGACAGACAGACAGACAGACAGACAGACAGACAGACAGACAGACAGACAGACAGACAGACAGACAGACAGACAGACAGACAGACAGACAGACAGTCAGACAGACAGATGGACAGACAGACAGACAGACAGACAGACAGACAGACCGACAGAAAGACAGACAGACAGACAGACAGACAGACACAGACAGACAGACAGACAAGTCCACTGTCCTCCCCGCACCCCTCTCCTCGGGCAAGTCCACTAGTATGTCCCACCTGTGGAAGTCTATCCCAAATATCCATGTGTTAAATTGAAACACAATCTCGCGTGCAAACACACACATTTTCACACAACTGCACCTTCACACGCACAAAAGACATACATCCATCCACATGCCCGTATATATACACACTACGCATACACTCAAACACACACAATCTCGCGCACGCGTGCGCGCACACACACACACACACTCATACACGCACGCGTGCGCACCTACACACGCAAAAAGCGTACACGCATCCGCAGACAGTCAGACAGACAGACAGACAGACAGACAGACAGACAGACGCAGACAGACAGACAGACAGACAGACAGACAGACAGACAGACAGACAGACAGACAGACAGACAGACAGAGAGAGAGAGAGAGAGAGAGAGAGAGAGAGAGAGAGAGAGAGAGAGAGAGAGAGAGAGAGAGAAAGTGAGTGAGTGACTGAGTGTGTGTGTGTGCTTGTGAGTGTGTGTGCGTGCATATGCATGTATGCGTGTATGTGTGCATAATGTGTGTATGTGTTTTGTGTACGTGTGAGTGGGTGTGTGTGTGTGTTTGTGTCTGTAGGCGTGTATGTATTGTGTGCGTGTGTGCATGTGTATGTGTGCATTATGTGAGTTTGTATATGTGCGGATGCGTGTACGCTTTTTGCGTGTGTGTGTGTGCGCACGCGTGCGTGTATGAGTGTGTGTGTGTGTGTGCGCGCACGCGTGCGCGAGATTGTGTGTGTTTGAGTGTATGCGTGGTGTGTATATATACGGGCATGTGGATGGATGTATGTCTGTTGTGCGTGTGAAGGTGCAGTTGTGTGAAAATGTGTATGTTTGCACGCGAGATTGTGTTTCAATTTAACACATGGATATTTGGGATAGACTTCCACAGGTGGGACAAACTAGTGGACTTGCCCGAGGAGAGGGGTGCGGGGAGGACAGTGGACTTGTCCGAGGAGAGGGGTGCGGGGAGGACAGTGGACTTGTCCGAGGAGAGGGGTGTGGGGAGGACAGTGGACTTGTCCGAGGAGAGGGGTGCGGGGAGGACAGTGGACTTGTCCGAGGAGAGGGGTGCGGGGAGGACAGTAAAGATGACGTCACTGACAAGCTGACGGTCCACAACATCTAATTGATTGATTTTGAATGTTGGCATTTTCGAGCATAAATGCCTATGTAAAACAACACTCAGCCAAGCAGATGCTGTGGCTCGTCAGCTTGTGTATTACGTCATCTTCGCTTTCTTTCCCGCACCTTTCTCCTCGGACGAGTCCACAAGTGTGTCCAGCCTGAGGAAGTCTAACGGATATGTGTATGGGCTTGGGCATATGTCTGCCTGCTTGTGCGTGCATATATTTCTTATTTGTTACATCGTGGAACTTTTCCTTTGTATTCCTACGTGACGAATTTAATTTTCGGTTTCGAATACTTTTTAACACGAATTCCCTTTTTGCATTTCCTACAAAAGAAGCTTATCAATGCAATCCAAAGCAACCCAAAATGCATTTCCGGTCTTTTTGAAAGTAATCGTTGTAATCATACGGAGTGTCCAATCTGTCAGTTGTTGAAAAAAAATCCCTTTCCAAAACTTGACACTGTCTACTGTTTCGTTCCACTGTTGATACCGACTTGACTACAGCAAGCACTTAAGAAAGTACAGGAAGTGCCCTTTTGATTGCTTTGGATTGCTTTGGATTGCTTTGGTTTGCTTTTGATTGCTTTGGATTGCTTTGGATTGCTTTGGTTGCATATTCTCAGTCTGAGTAACCCGCCTCGTTACTGTCAAGTCCACTATACTTCCAGCTAGATATACCTTCTTCTGTTCTTTTCTGACTCGTGTTTCCGTACAGGTGACGCACTTCTGCTCTGAGGTGACCTTTGACCCGGCAGGCCTTACTGTCGCCAAGGCATTTCTCCTAGACAGAGGATTCTACGCCACGGTAGGTCACGCTCCAAGTTGATTGAATAACCACAGAAACGTCTGACAGCATTTTGTTGTCGTCTTGGAAGGAATTCACATGAGCTGATGATGCAGAAATCGGCGTTATAAAGTAACTTCAAGTTTGCTTTCAACAATGCAGGTGTGGCATTAGGCAACAATGAATGTATGAATGAATGAATGAATGAATGAATGAATGAATGAATGAATGAATGAATGAATGAATGAATGAATAAAACTTCACGGCCTATCAGGTTTTTATAGGCTACGTAAGGCAGTTGATTCAAAATCACTACAGCTGGTTGGAAAATATATGGACTGATGGACATTTACGACCATCAGCCTTTGTGGGCTATGTAACGCCTTTAGCATAAAAATCACTAGAATAGTTTCGAGTAAACGCAAATTGCTCACGATGTCCCTGGTCTTTCGCTTCCTACGAATCGCGTAGGGAGACGCGATGGGTCTATTCTGACCCCCAAACCACATGGGGTCTATTCTCACCCAAACCCACAGGGGATCCATTCTCACCCCCAACCCACAGGGGGTCTATTCTCACCCCAACCCACAGGGGGGTAGAACAAGAGAAGAACAAAAGAAGAGCAAGTCAAGTTTCGATATTCGTGGTCATTCACCTTGTAGAAATATCAGAGGGAAATGCGGTGGGCCCATCTTTACCCCCTACCCATAGAGATTTGGGGAACACAGGTTCATCATATGCTAAGCGCAGACATGTCCACACTGTCATCGGCCAATTCAAATGGATATTGAGTAATCATATATAGACACTCGGTTAGTGATGTGTGAATTCTTCAGAGCCTTTTCGACCCATTCATGCGAGTTTTGCCAGAGATCGATATTGTGTTGAACCCCAAGTTACACAGAAAAAACATTAAGTGCCCCGAGCCTGGGTTACGAAATAACACGAAGAAATGCCGACACGGTACATTTGTGGCTGAAAGCTATTCCTGTTAAGTGCATTAATTTCCAGAAGTCGACGACAGCATGCATTTATGAATTCCCCACGTGATAGTTCTGTAACATTAGCATCTCCTTGGTCATTGACGATGCATCCAACAAATTCTTCGACAATCCGTCATCTCAGGTAAGGTTCACATGCCACTAAAACTGCATTCGCGCGATTCCTGCATATACATGAAGCAAACCAGTTCTCTCCATTCTGGCCGAGAAAAAGTTCGCCCGTGAATAAAATATGGAAATTTTTTAAAGAAATGCATCCACACACAAACAGTTAAATCGCGGCAAACGACGTAAGGTCACTTGGGAGATTGAATGAATCGCTTCAAAGCAGGTTTATAGTGAACGAGTTGACCTGACTCTGAACTTTCGAACGGCCAAAGTTTTCTCTTCAGAACAGAAAGGAAACTATTGGGGTCTCAAGTGCAGCCTGTGCACAGGGCCTTCTCAGTTATGTAAAAGTCCTCTAGATGCTGATGCATAAGGTTAACTGACTCATTCCCGTTCTTTGCACAAGCGAGAATTGCACGCCTGAACTCCTACGTGCCTCACTGACGCTCATTTTAGGTACTGCCTGGCTTAATGTTAACGACCAAATGTCTTCGTGTCACTGTTAAGAGTCATAACAGTTCATTCGGGACTTCTATCTTAAGCACTGTCAGGACATTTCTATTCTTACATCTCTCTTCCACCCCACACCCACCCTCTCTTCCACTCCACCCCCACCCCTTCTCTTTACCCCCTACCCCCTCGACCCTCTCTAACTACCCATCTATCACCTTATTTTTCCCTCGTTTCCCCTTTTTTGTATCACCAAGGAAAGTTAACACTAATTTTCTGTGAACTCTAAGGTGGGGCAAGCAGCAAAGGGATTGTTGAAAACATAAACCCCTTGATCTAATTAGCGGGAATATATACAGTCGAAAACCTGTTTTCATGTTTATGAGAAACCTTTGTGCACGTCATTTTGAAGGTGATATTCAACAGGCTGGTGAGTTTAATATTTCAAAGAAGTTTTGACGTTTACATTCAATTCAAACAGCATAAGCACTGAACAAACATTATTTGTAAATATTTTCACAGACTCTTCTATCCTCTCCCAAACACGAACACATGCATGCACGCACACACACGCACACACACGCACTCACGCACACACACGCGCACACACACACACCTACACACATACACACGCGCGCACATACACACACACACACACACACACGCGCGCGCGCGCACACATACACACACACACACATACACACACGAACGCACACACACACACACACACACACACACACTCACACACACACTCACACACACACACACACACATACACTCTCACACACACACACATACACACACACACACGCACACACACAAACACACACACACACACAAACACACACATACACACACGCACACACACCCACACACACACGCACGCACACACACGCACGCACACACACACACACACACACACACACACACACACACACACACACACACACTTTACAATTCATTTGAAGACAATCTACTTCTTGCAGCTCTTTGGAGCCCTCCTCTCCTACACCATCGTCCTCATCCAATCCAAGCCTGCCACGTCACTCCTGACTTCCTGTGCTCTCAACGTCACGGGCAACGTCACTGAAGATTGATACAACTGGAAGACGCCTGCATGAAGTCACCCGAGCTTTAAACGTCACTTTCCCGTCAGAGAGTCTGGCACTGAGAGCATTTTGACGTCACATTAATCGTCATTAACACCGTCAGTTAATCCATTCTGGCGCCAGGATAGCTGTGTCTGCCTTGTAGTTTTTGTCGTTGTGCAGTCGTCCGTCCTTTCAGAGCCCCGACACATTTTGCACATAGTCAATAATAAAAACCGCTGGCGCTGAACCTCCAGGTTTTGGCATAATCAAACCTGGTCACGCATGACCAAGAGTCGAACGCTCTACCAGCTGAGCCATTAGAGAATTGCTATGACGGAGTGTTTGTAAAGCATGTAAATCCACTTCTAAGCTATCGGCCCAGGAACAATCAACCATATATTTTAAACATGATGGATAGGTTCAGGAAGCTCCTATTATGACATGTTTTGCTTTCCTTTGGCATGTCATAGACGCTGAATTAACACTCACACAGTCACACAGAGGAGGAAGTGTATTATAGATGTTCAACCCAGACATGTGCATTCGTACTCATTCAGTGATTCACGCACACACCGTGTGTGGTACTGCTACCGAGTACCGTCATTCTACAAGCAACGAGTCAATCCTGTTAACACGATTCATAACTGGTAGGTTTTTAGGCTAGATTCGCTTCGAAAAGTTGCAGAAAATCTGATGGTGGTAACAATCTGACGGTATAACAAGTTTTGACAAGGAAAAAACCAAGCAAGTAATCATTCTGACCGTTGTCAGCCATGTTCACCACGACAACGGCAGGATTCTAACGCATCATGAAGAAGGCTGAAATGGTCGGTGTCGGTGGTTGTTGTGACTCTTGACCGGTACTGTACTCCATGCACCTTAACCGTCCGTGTGATTCGGGTGTAATCTTAAGCTTAACGACGTTTATTGGCAGTATTACACCCGAATCACACAGAGCACAAACCGAAATGAGTGTGTTGGTCCCGAAATCTAAGCGCAAGAAGGACTTGCAGGACGGGCATGTGAGGCTGGTGTTGAGGAAGAATGTGAAGTAGACGTGCTTGCAAAGAACGTGTATGATTACTTGTGTTTGTGAGTGTAGATTGTCTATGAAAGAATGTGTAGAGTTAACACGTGCAAAATGCGTGATAGCGTCATAAGTGCCTGACGACGTCATTCTTTCGGTTGCTGTGCCTTTGAATAATTCTGGGTTCGACTGATTTCTTTATGGATCTCGTCGGTGATGGCCAAGATTTCCTTTCAATGGAATCGAAACTTTGTGAACACCTCTTCATCATTAAATACTTCTAACGGGTGCCTTCGGTCTCGGAATACTCGGTTTTTCCTTAACAGATAGTCATGAATTCGTTTCTTAAGCACAATCGCTGCCATCTTGCCTCTCTCGATAACCCCGGTTTATCTATTTATCTTGCCGACTTCGGGAGAATAGTTTAACACTCTGCTTTGACGCGAGTTTAGGGCTAAATCGCCGTCATGAATAGGAGAATTTAAACCGAAGTCAAGATAAATCGGGGATAGGAGATAAATCGAGTGTTAAAAAGATAAATCGCCGTCGTGAATACGGGCCAAGAACAATAAAAATACAACCAGAGAACTACCAGAATCGGCGAATGGCCCTGGACGCCTAAGCAAGCCGAAGAATTCTATTCTATTCTATTCTATTCACCCTTCTCAAAAATCTCCTCGCAAATGACGTCACGTTATTCGACGTCAAATGATCACGTCACAGATTTTGCAAAATGGAGTCTGTTGAATCGTTTTCATTGAAACACCAAAATGTAAAAAAGTCACTTTCTTTTCAAACCTCGATTCTGAAAGTTTGATAATATTGAATGGGACCTATCTTCCAGTCAGTGTGCAAAATCTCAAGGAAATCCGTCCAGTAGTTTTTGAGATATAGGCCGTGGAGTCGGGACAGACACACAGACAGACAGACAGACAGACAGACAGACAGACAGACAGACAGATAAAGTCTGTAGGACCTCCAGTAAACCTGGAGGGATAAGTTGTTTGATAGATTATTCAATTCAGACAGCCGTAGCACATTGTTTACGTTATTTTCAATAGTAAGAAAGTCAGTTTTTGCACAGGATCAACAAAAATTGACGCAACTTGCTGTTACAATAATGTAACTGACGTTATAATCTCTAACTGGAAGCAATTATTAGTGTATCCCAAGTGATGATAATACTTTGCTGTGATTGGCTCACTCAATTGAACGTGGTGTAGCACAGTGTACATTATTAGTAAGTGAATTATATCCCCTGCTTTCGACAGCTGTTGAGCAAAGTATTTCTAGTTACCAAGGAACATTTGATTTGTTGACGAATAGCGCTTTCCAGCAACAAATATTGCGATCATGAAAACATATTCATAAGAAAGTACCGCTTAGAGTTCGGTAATAGTCCCCCCACACCAAGCTCACTCCCACCCCTTTCCCCCTCATGTTGTCATCATACATTTTATGAAAACTAGCAGTGTGATTGTTTTACCTCAAAATACAGATTCTCCCCATTTCCAGCTAGCGCTACAAGGCTTTGCAACAAAGATTTTCCAATGTTGGAACGCGGCCAATTAAATTCAAACATTCCGGCCATGTATTGCACTCGCACTGTGTTCGAGCCAATTAAATTCAAACATTCCGGCCATGTATTGCAGTCGCGCTGTGTTCGTAAAATGTGTACAGTATCCTACAAGTTTCACGTCGCAAATTAAAAATGAAAGTTTCATAAATGTACCGCGTTGCATTGGCGATTCGTCGTGTTCAGTCTCTGTGTGGTCAAAGAAAGAAATCTGGTGCATCAGAAACACTTGACACTGCGAGTAAAATAATATAACGAGAACCATTTTGCGAGACATTAAATCAGAAAAGCATCAAGGCCAGAAATTCACAGCAAATAAAAAACAAATTACGCATGCACCTAAGACTGGTTGCTAAGGCTACTTCAAAGATCCTGTAGACTCAAAAATCTTGTCATCAAACCTCTGGATGAAGCAAAGGAGACGAAACTACAAAGAACAACCACGCCAACCACATCCTGGACACAGAAGAGAGGGAAAACGTTGATGTAACATCTTACGCCAACACAACAAATTCCTGGACACAATAAGCAAGTCAAAACATGGGTGTAGCCATTACATGTTAACAAAAGGACTGGACACTACCACCTAGTTTAGGGAGTCATACATAGGTAAGAAGTAAAAAATCTGTAACGCCATGCAAGTAATCAGAAACACGGGGCACATTCAATTCAATGATGCATCAAACCTCAAGAAATGTATCTGACAAATAACCAAAGCGACAGAATTATTTGACACAGCAATGGAATGGGTTTCGTATTCGGACTTAACAATTTAATTAGTGATTTGCATACATGGAAACAAAACACCCCGCACTCACTCCCCCAAAACCCCAATACACTGGAACATGAGAGACAAGCCAACCTAACTGCTACACATGACAACATAGACACAGAGAGATGAATGATCAAACAAATAAGTACTCAGATGGACAGACGGAGAGATAAATAAATGGACGAGAACATTACTAGAAAAATGAATGGATAGAAAAATGGATGAACAAATGAATCAAGGTCGTAAATAAGGAGCTGAAAACCAGGCAAACGTTCAAAGAAAGTAAAACCTTCGAGAAAACTCAAGGCAGCACTTTCTATAGAAGTCAAACATGTCAACCAAACTTTCATACACAGCATCCCAGCCTACACCAGCAAACGGCACGGCAACCAAATCATTCATCTCTACGGACATAAATGCAGCGGTCATCATTGGACACAAGGGGGACTCCACAGGACACCACACCGCACCATAGGACACCTCACCACACCACACCTCACCTCGCAACACACCACACCACACCTCACCTCAACACACCACACCACACCTCACCACACCACACCACACCACACCACACTACACCACACCACACCACACCACACCACACCACACCACACCACACCACACCACACCACACCACACCACACCACCCCACCCCACACCACACCACACCACACCACACCACACCACACCACACCACACCACACCACACCACACCACCCCACCCCACACCACACCACACCACACCACACCACACCACACCACACCACACCACACCACACCACCCCACCCCACCCACACCACACCACACCACACCACACCACCACACCACACCACACCACACCACACCACACCACACCTCACCACGCAACACCACGCAACACCACACCACACCTCACCACGCAACACCACACCACACCACACCACATCACACCACACCACACCACACAACACAACACCACACCACACCACACCACACCACACCACGCCACACCACACCACACCACAATGACAGACACCTACGTTTGGGGGGGGGTGCGGAGCAAGAGGGCCCACGGTGGAGGGACACAATGACAGACACCTACGTGTGGGGGGGG
The DNA here is from genome assembly GCA_034096865.1 of Theodoxus fluviatilis. Taxonomy (NCBI): domain Eukaryota; kingdom Metazoa; phylum Mollusca; class Gastropoda; order Cycloneritida; family Neritidae; genus Theodoxus; species Theodoxus fluviatilis. The sequence goes on along the minus strand of JAWQFJ010001098.1, from coordinate 93,144 downwards.
GGGTGCGGAGCAAGAGGGCCCACGGTGGAGGGACACAATGACAGACACCTACGTTTGGGGGTGGTGCGGAGCAAGAGGGCCCACGGTGGAGGGACACCGGGGGGTAGACGGAGACGCAGGAAACGGGTCTCGGGGGGTCTCTTCCACGGAGGTATGTAGGCCCAGTCAGGGAGACGCCTTTCCATGGTGGGACCAGGCTTGGGAGTGGGTGGGGTGGTAGGCTTGGGAGTGGTGGTGGTGGTGGTGGTGGTACTGGTGGTGATGGTGGTGGTGGTACTGGTTGTAGTACTGGTGGTAGTGGTGGGCCTAGTGGTTGTTGTCGTTGGGCGTCTGATGAAGAAGAAGGGTCGGATCAGAACCGATGAGGCAACAGGACGTACGACACTCACTATACATGCTCGTTATAGCACTGGTATTGCAAAACATAGCATTCAATGACAAAACTTTGCAGTTCAATTGGGTGTTAGTAAAGGCATAAGTTGCCTCCCATTCAATGACAGAACTTTGCAGTTCAATTGGGTGTTAGTAAAGGCATAAGTTGCCTCCCATTCATTGATGAAACTGTGTTAAAGAACAAGAGCAACCATGTTTTTCATACCTGTGTAGTCGACAGCAATTCTAACGAACATACGGAGTGCAAGAGAGTGTTACGCTGGGAAGTTATCCCAGGACTTATGCACACGCAGTTGCTTTCTTCTGTTAGAAAGAATTTTAAAAATTATCTGCCAACTCCATACAGAACTCCAGTAGCGTTTCATTAACGTTCAACAAACTCATCACAGACACATCTCAATTGTCGTTTATGTGATAAAACAAAAAACGATGGACTCGTACGTACACATTCACAGAGAATCGTACTCTCTCTCTCTCTCTCTCTCTTTCTCTCTCTCTCTCTCTCTCTCTCTCTCCGATCGATTATTGTCCCGATATACAAAGGTGGCAACTCATAAGACCCCCAAAACTACAGAGGTATTTCCCTGCTAAGTGTCATCAGCAAATTATTCTCATCAGTATTGACGAATCGTCTCCAAAACTGGGTAGAAGATAACGGCAAAATATGTGTAGAACAATCCGGTTTTCGTAAAGACCATTCAACTGTCGATCATATTTTCACCTTGCATACCATAACAAAGCATGTTTATGGCGGTGGAAGAGGGAAGCTTTATGTCGCATTTATTGATTATTTGAAAGCTTTTGATTCTGTGAATCACCAGTGCCTCTGGAGTGTACTAACAAAATTGGGGATCTCCACAAAACTTGTCCAAATGTTGAAATCAATGTATGACAAGGTGCAAGCATGTGTAAGATGGAACAGTAGCAGATCAGCCTTTTTTGACTGCCCTGCGGGAACAAAGCAGGGTGCCTTGGAGAGCCCGATATTATTCTCCCTACTCATCACTTCCGTCGTAGAATTCGTCCGAGAAAATGGTAAACATGGGGTACAGATGCAAAAAGGTCAGAAAGAGATATTTTTCCTTATTTACGCTGACGATGTTGCATTAATATCCACCTCGCCTGTGGGCTTACAAACCCAGATTGCAAACCTTGCCTATGCGTCCAAAAGTGTTGGTCTAAGAATCAATATAGAAAAAAACAATGGTCATGGTTTTTCGCCGAGGGGGTTTCCTGGCCCGGGGAGAAAAATGGTTCCTCGACCAAACTCAGCTTGAAGTGGTCAATTCCTACAGGTACCTAGGTTTCACTTTTACCACGAAGCTATCAGAAAATGTAGCTCTTGACAGTGTCGCCGTAAAAGCAAAGCAGAAAATTGTATCTCTATTTAAGATGATGTGGACATTACACAATCGTAATCCTGCTTTGTTTTTCAAGTTATTCGACGCGCAGATACAACCATCTCTCCTGTATGCATCAGAACTTTGGGGTTTCAGGACGCAGCTAAATGTTGAAAGAGCACACCTTTTTGCGTGTAAACGATTCTTAAACGTTTCTTCAAAGTCGCCGAATACTTTGGTATATGGTGAAACAGGAAGGTATCCTCTCGTGGTGAACAGCACCATTAGAGCTCTTAAATACTGGTTTAAGCTTTTGAAAATGCCTGATGACAGGTTGCCTAAACAGGCATTCCGCATGCTGGAAGGTATATCAACATCCAATGAAATGAACTGGTTAAAGTCTGTTCGAGATTGCTTGTGCAAGTCAGGGTTTGCCTTTGTTTGGCTAAATCGAGGAGTAGATAATGAAAAGAGCTTCCTGAGAACATTGAAAGTCAGACTAACAGACTGCTTTAGACAGGATTGGTACAGTAGAATAAATAAGAGTGAGCGTTTCCTATTGTACAGTGTTCTCAAAGACACGTTTGAATGCGAAAAATACCTCAGCACTGTCGAAATAGGAAAGTTTAGAGACGCGATGATTCGCTTCAGACTTGGATTGAGTGGTCTGCGTACACATAATCCGCATGGTGGTGAAGAGAGACACTGTCCATTCTGTTCAGATCATGTAGAGGATGAAGCTCATTTCCTCTTAGAATGTGACAAGTATAGAGATCTCAGAGATAAATATATAAGAAGATACATCCATTATGTACACTCCAGAAGTTTTATCTTTCTGATTGATGGTCGAGGTTACATAAAGACAAAATATGTTGCAATGTTTATTCATTATGCGCTGAAACGTCGTCGTCAATGCCTCCTAGAAGAGTGATTCAGTTAGTGATCCTATGTGAGTATTGGTAACGTTACTATCCATTTATTGAAATACGTCATATATGTACGCTATTGCTACCAGAATCATGTAAATTGTTATGGGCCGTCGGCCTTACAATAAAGTAAGTCAAAGTCAAAGTCAAAGTCTCTCTCTCTCTCTATCTCTCTCTTTCTCTCTCTCTTTCTCTCTCTCTCTCTCTTCTCTCTCTCTCTCTTCTTTCTCTCTCTCTCTCTCTCTCTCTCTCTTCTCTCTCTCTTTCTCTCTCTTTCTCTCTCTCTTTCTTTCTCTCTCTCACTCTCTCTCTTTCTCTCTCTCTCTTTCTCTTTCTCTCTCTCACTTTCTCTCTCTCTCTCAGCTAATACACTCACACCCACACAAAAACATACACACACACATAAACAAACAAACACACATACACACACAAATACACACGCACACACAAACACGCACACTCACTTACAAACACAAGCAACATACACACGCACATAAGTACACACACACATACACGCACAAGCACACACACACAAGCACACACACACACAAGCACACACACACACGTGCGTGTGCGCACACAATAAACACACACAGACACGCACGCACACACGCATGCACGCACCTACGCATGCACGCACGCACACACATGCACGCGCTCGCAGGCAAGCACGCACGCACGCGCGCGTGCACACACACACACACACATACACACACACGCACGCACATACTGTACAAACACACAGACGGACTCACAACCCATTACTCTTCCTCTCCCTCGAGAAGTCCTCGGACTATACCGGACAGAGAGACTAAAATGTCAACGTTTTACCTTTGTTTACGATTAAAAAGTTGTTTCAGAATATGTACAAGTAAGTTTCTATCCTATAAGGATTGTCTCTTGAACTAATTCTTTGCCCTCGACAAATCCGTACGCCAATGGGGTTTGCAACAGCTGGAAATCTCAAAGTAAACATCGGAATCCTATAAAATTGTTTTCACATGTACGTGTGCGCTAAGCTTCGATGCATTAGGAGACAGAGATCATAAGACCTTTGACGTGGGTTGAAGACTGATCTGCTAAAAGGACATCAATCGGCATTGGAAGATGTAACAGGTGTCGAAATGATGTGGATATTTTAAACGTGGACAAGGATTCCTTACTGTTATCTTGGATTTTGAGTTGTGCTCTCTTTTGAAGAAATACAAAACATAATCTCTGTCAACGGGTGCATTTTGTTGGTCTCGTAGCATTATACTACAATATTTAGTCAACGAGTCATATGAGCGAGTAAGTTTTGAAAACTATTTTAAAAAAGAATCCCCTGGACAGACCTGACTACATTGTCGACCTGTCAAGAGACCTCATCTCGTTCAGATCGTAACAAGCTGTTATGACCCTTCTCCTTTGTTAGTGGTTTGCTTGTAAAGCTAAAAGGACCCCCGCAATTGTATCCCTTCCTGTTCTGCCCCGACTGCTCTACCCCTTATCCACACCCCCAACCCCTCCCATCCCCCCACCCCAACCCCGTCCTTTCTTATATACACCTGTCAGTCAGATTTTCGTCCTCCTCTTTTACACATTCCTGCCGACAATAATTTTAAAAATATTATTTCTGTCTCCCTTTGAATAATGCAGGGTTACCGATTGTGAGCACGGGATGTTGTTTTAGCCGCTGTTGCTGTTGTTCGTGTTGTTGCTGTTACTTTCCTAGGATACCAAGAAAATAGTACAGAATGCACTGTACTACGAAGACGAAAGTACAGTCTAATTTATGCACAGCTATCCATCAGGAACAATACAGACGATGCTTTAATGCAAGTCCCGCAACAATTTAAACTCTTCATTCTACTAGCACAGTGAAGAAAATCTCCAAGCTTCCAGTTCCCACCGGTAAAACATATTATTCTTTCTAGGCGTGTACAATCAAGAAGCTGGGTTCGATACTACACATCAAACAGACGACTTTCACGACATTTCAAAATCGACAGACAACTCTGAAGAAAGAAAAGGGTTCTTTCCGTGATTCACCGTAAAGCGAAGATGAATAGCACTGTGGTGTATACTTACGGTGTTGTTCTGACAGCAGGTGTCAGGGGAGTCGTTGGTACTGCCGTGAGAATGCCGTAGGGACGGAACGGGGAGGGCCTCAGCAGATTGAAAACGGGAGCAGGGGCTGAAGGAAACCACGAGGGGGGCTTGGGTGGTTGAGGGGGTCCCGGCCGGCTGGGGGGTTGGGGCCGTCCCTGAGCCATGGGTGGGCGGGGGGCCATTACCACTGGGTAGGGGACGGGCTGGGGGGCATACGGGTTGGGTATCAAGGGAACCCCCTGGATGGGCATCCTTGGAATCCACCCGATGGGGATCATCGGGCGAGGTGTAGGGGGAGGGGCTGGCGTGGTGGGAGGTTCTTCTCGGATGCGATCGCAGAAGTAGATGAGCTTTCTGAGCAGCATGCAGCCCAGGGGGTCCTGCTGGATGCAGAGGATGGTGCGCAGATTGCTGTACATGTTGCACTTGGTGTTGGTGAAGCACATCTTGTAGTGAGCCCTCAGGGCCTGTTGATGCAGCATCCTGGGCAGCATGCCAGGCCTGGGCTCCTTGAAGAAGTGCGGGCAGATGGCGAAGGAATCCCCGATCATCTCGTTCATCGTTTCTCCCAACCGCAACAACAGCAGCCTGTTTTTGGAGACGAAGGCCTGCACCTCCTCTGCCACTGACTGCTGGCCACTGCCTGCGAGCTGGGCATCCCCGAAGAGGAGGCCATTGGGGCAGGGAAGCAGGCAGGCTAGGAGCGCCACCACCGCCACCCACACCATCCTCGCTCCTCGGCACTCGGGCTCAGAGAGGAAGTGTGAATGGGTCACGTGGTCTAAAGAAGGTAGAAGGCCCCTTTCTTTTGACAGGTGAGTGTGATGGTGGCTCGACGTCTGCACTCGATATGCAAGTGTGCGGCACTAAATCGTAGTCAGGAATGACCGCCCAGCTTGATGGTCAGCCGCTGTCCCAAGCAACACGCGCGAGAAAAGTATTCAAGAGGTGACGTACACATGAATTATTCAAAGAACTGATTAGGTCAACCCCGTTCACAGCGAGACTTGGCCGTGGTATTCCGAGAATCTCACTCACCGAGGATGGGCATCAACGAATCCAACAGGAAGGCCGCCCTGACACAAGGATGCTAAAGAGTTAACGACTCATTAAAACGTCACAGTACTTCAAGAGGCTGGCTTGAAATTTCCCATTCATTTGGGCCCCTTTAGGACACACACTTTGGTTTTAAACTGTAAACAAAGAAGATGTTGTCCTGGATGTGATATGTAAGTAGCATCTGGTTCAGGAAAACAATATAAGGTTAGTGTATGTCGAGTAAAAACGTGAAGATCAAGTAGTGTATTATTGTTTTGATATCCTTGTTGAGGCTTAAGATTTTCCAGTTACCTTTGGGTGCTCTACTGAGGCTATACAAATAAAGGCGAGCACTTTTCAAAGCAGACTGTTAATCCTTTTCAGCCGTGAAGGTAATCTCCTTTGTTGTCTTTTTGTAAATTTTCCTGTGATTTTCCCGCCAAGGAAATCGTGTATTCAATAGTGGGGATTGCAGATGAATTTCTCTTTCAAGCATGTAGCTATAAATAAACTGAGATTCAGTGTTTTATGATCTTGCCTCATCTGGCTATCACGAGTCAAAAGCAGATAATCCAGTGTAATCAGCAATCCATTTGCTGTACAAGCTCACGGTTCTTTATTATGCCTTATGTGAAGAAATAGCGTCCTTAGTTGCTACAGATAGTTCCTTCAGCGTCAGACGAGGAACAAATTACACGTTTTCAGCCTTGAAAACACTATGTCTTCAAGACTGTTTCAATCTCACGTTTGTTTTTTGGTTGTCATCGGTGAGGAAAACCAGGAGCTATCCGATTCAGAACGCTAGTATCTATGTGGTGTTCGCAGTGAGACTGAAGAATGTGCCAGCAGCTTGTGCCTTGCTCCCGCCTGTTGCTAGCAGAGCGGGAAAAGCAACTCTTATTCACCGGTTATGCAGACTCGCACTGCGCCTTCAGCTGTAAACGTCCACGCTCAGGCACGATAAACCCGTCCACTGTGGCTGCGGACTCCGCTTTGAAACATTAGCGAGAGACTGCGATGTAAGAAATCCAACACGATGTTTCCAGAACAGAGGCAATGCGTGACATTTATGGTCTTTCAAGAGCCACCGACGGATTATTAGTCAGAGATACAGTTGCGGTTCGTTTCTTCCGTGATAAGGCCCTGCAGATGAGAGATACACGACCAAACGCAAATTTATCAACCTACGTCAGAGCATGCCACGCCACGCATGATCCCAATCAGGGTCGGTCCCAGACAACCCCCTACATTCCTTGGCTTCTTGAATCTGAATTCTGGGTATATCCGTCGCAGAGTTTGACTGGCTGTCGCCTATCTCCGACGTAGTACTTGGTTGTACCCGCTGGACGGGGACAGGCGTAAAAAGCGCTGCACAAATTACGCTGGCGCAACGGCGGAGACAACTTGAGCGGCGTTTCCCGTGTCCGCCGCGAGCACTAAGCGAGGTGCAGCAGCTGTCCCCTTGTCGCAGGGACGAGTCGCGCCGCCCCTGGCGTGACGTATCGCACCATGTCACACCGCCTGTCAGCAGCCTTCCCACTGCTCCCTCAGTTTCAGAGAGACAGATGGCGTCGGCAACTGGACACGGAGAAGTCGATTGTGTGAACCGACAACGGTCAACAAGGGCTCCTGCGGACGATCTTGAACCCACTCTGTCGCCCCACGCCGGTCATGCCCCTGTTCCCTTCCTTAGCGGCTTCCACATGCGAAATGTCGCATAAAACGCCACCTTCAGCATGGTGTGGGCGTTAAGGAGAAGGAAGACAACTGGTGCCAGTGGATGGTAGGGCATGACAACGAGACAGGCATCAACCCCACGTGTGTCAGGTTCCCTGTTTGAATAATTCTACAATCCTTTTCACGGCAAGAAGCCTTAAAGAGCCAGATATTTGTCACTCTGTCATTATTTGACCTGGCTCTGAGTAGTTTTGACGCTGATGCAAGGAAATTAAGACAACGGTGAAGACTTCCCGATGAGAGCTTGAATAACAAGTGCACTTTCAGATAATCGTCTCGAATAGCACGAAAGAAGACGCTGTTCTATTCAGTGTGTATCGACCCAACTTTGCAGCCAAAGGTATTCTCCGACTTTCATTTGTTCAGAAACGTCCATCATCATGCGCTGTCTGTCGTATTCCTTGCAAATAACAAGGTACTCACCGGAAAGTCATCAGCCTTACAAATTCCATCTTCTCTGGACTTGTTAATCAGGCACGCCTGAGCATAACGAAGGCCTCAAACGAACAATGAAAGTCGAGCCTTCCAGGGTCCCTCAACGTGCCGAATTCATTTGCATATCTAACAGAAGAGTCACATTTCTCGAGCTGGTTTATGGGACAGCATTGCTTTGACTTGG